>JABFFB010000082.1:0-58827 GCA_013623555.1 Fusarium nisikadoi
GTATAGGTATTATAATTAAGTAATAGATTTATTATTACCTTATTTTTCTTAAAGTATATCTCCTCCTAAGTAAGAGAAAAATAAGATTTAAAAGAAAAGAGATCTACTACTACTATTACTACAGTAAAGCCTTTAAGGTCTTAATTGTAAATACTGGCATATAATAGCTAGGTATTAAGGAGCTATTATATAATCTTAATTTAACTAAACTAGGCAGTAATATTTAAAAGCTAGAAATTAGCTTTAATTAATTTAATTAGTTTTATTATATTAAGGCCTTTTATAATATATTTTAAAAGTATCTAGAGGGTACTAAGGCTGCCACTTTTAGCTATAATACAGAAGAAATTACTTAAGTTATAAATAGCCTTATTCTTATTAGGAAGATTAAATAGGTTTAGAATAGCCTAAGAGTTAATAGAAAAGTATCTATTAAGGAATTTAATATTATTATTAGTAATTATTATATAAAGAAGACCTAGGCCTTTATATTTATAAATAAGAGTACTATTATAATTAGTTATAATTATAGGTATATTAAAAAGATATAAAGATAAGTTAAACCTATTAATAGGTCTCTCCTTAAACTTATTATATAGTAATATAGCCTTAGCAAGGAGGGAGGATACTATATTTATAGATAAATAAGTGGCTGAAGGAAAGAGAAAAGTGTTTAACAGGAGTTATTAAGTACCGTGCATACCTGTAATAAGTGGAGTTCTGCAGGACTATTAATAGCTAATTAGATACAGTAGACTAGGACATTTGGCAAAGAGTCAGAGCAGAGCCCACCTCACGGCGTAAAATAATTAATAAGATAAATTAATTTTTTAAAGGAAATAAATTAATATTATTAAGAACAAGACTTTAATTTAAATTATTACTCTTTTATTAATTTGCTGCTGTGGGTCCACTTCTTAGACCTAGAATGCCAACTTATTTTTAAGTATAAATACCAAGCAGAGCCCGCACATTACATGCTGTGACCTTATCAAAACCCTTTCTCAATTCTTGAACATCTGCCTACAGTCATGCCTCCACCTCCGCGCCCCAATTACAAATTTCCCTATGAGGAATTCACTGTGGATCCAAACCAAGAGTCCGAAACTCATGGATTTGGACGCCCTTACGCGACCCCTATAACAATGACTAATCAAGATGGTTCCATTCTTTATGAAACTGAAGACTTTTTACTACTATATCAGATCGTTTGCTCAAACGATACAAAGACCCTTAGGCAATATCTCACAGCAGCACCTTGGGTCATCCCAGAAGCATCTGCCGTTCTGATAGGGAAACATGGCATTGATGACAGTGAAGATTGCTTTCTGAACGCAGCCCAAAGTGGATGTCTCGATGTACTCAACATTCTTCTATCCCACTTTATGCAAGACAAGGATCTTGAGACGCAGGCCAGATTCAAGCAGCGCCGCTACAAGTTGCTAAATTGCGCCGCCAAATGGGGTCACATCGATGTGGTGAGGTACTTGCTCGACAATCAGCCACTGTACGCCGACATCCATGCACGGGGCTCCCATGGCCACACTGCATTACTGTGTGCTGCAGATCTCTACTGTACTCAGTTCCTGGTTCCTCCCAGTGGAGAGAGAGCCGATGCAACCAAAAACGAAGCAGTGATCAATTTGCTGCTGGATCGGGGTGCATGCGCTTCGGATGCTATCCCCTTCTGGAATGACAAGGAAAAGCCAAGTGAAACAGTCTTGACTTTGGCTGCGAGGTGGGCAAGCCCAGAGTTGATAAAGAGGCTTATCGCTAGCGGTGCTGATCCCAGTACCATGGCAATAAGGAGTCCTGGGGAGCTGGACTTTTGGAGTCATCGTGATTCGTTTTACGAATTACCTGCCCTGTTTGATGCCTGTACTCACGCCAACTTCAAAGCGGTTAGGACTTTGATTGATTGCAGAGGCACCGCTGTTAATGTTACCGAAGTATTGACTTCTCGCGACGGTCGAGGAAGTATTCCACTCCACTGGGCTACTCAAAGTCACCTGCCAACGGAGTTCGACGGCTTCCCCAACCTCAAAGAAATAGCCCAAAGCATCACAAGCACCGTCGAACTACTCCTCAATCTCGACCCAACGACAATCAACGTTCAAGATAATGACGGAAACACATCTTTACACTATGCTACCCGGTCATTGAGCCGACATAACAAGCTATATACACCCCTCTTCAAGCTTTTATGCAAAAGAGGTGGCGATGCTGGTCTACGCAATAAAAATGGCCAAACCCCTCTGCATACCTTGTTTTGTCTTCATCGTGACGATACTACATTCACCGACCAAGATCCCGTCAACACAGCCGCTATATCAATCATGCTTGCCCACGGTGCAAGTCCCACGGATACTGACAATGCTGGAAACACGCCACTGCATCTTGCGGCCTTCAACCTCCATTGGACCCAAGCATTGTCGTATCTCCTTGAGCGTGGTGCTGACCCTGCTCAAAAGAATCTGAAACAAGAAACAGCTCTTTACAGAGCTGCTTGCGGTAGTTATAAGGGGCGTCATATCCTTACTACATCCGAGGAAAGGATCAGAGCTCAGGATGATATGCTGGCAATCCTAGTGAAAGCTGGAGGAAATGAGTTGATGGATCAAGCAGATACGGAGGGGAAGACTCCGCGCCAGATTTGTCAAAGAACGAGAGATAAGTGGATAATGGAGGATATGCGTTGAGTCAAGAGCGTATGTCAAGGTTTGCTGCCACAGTTACGAGAAGGAGTTGAATAGAGGTCATATTTAGTTTCAAAGGTTTTAGCTGTGTAGACATAATACGATTACGCATTATGTAGATAGATTCGTTATGCATTATCGTGTCAAAACCGATTGAATTTTGTCTCGAGGAAAGTAACTTAGGTTGGCTCATCGACATTCCTTACCACATCTCATCCTTTTGGTTACTATAATAACGCCATTCGCGAACTTCTGAACATCTTCCCGTATCCAAAAGTGCCATGTCCCCAGACCAAATACTCTCCGCGAGATCTGCTTCAGGTCCGTCGAAGCGAAGACAACGCTCGGTCTGGTGTTTATTCCACATCAGAAATACCCACAACTCCAACAGATAGCCTGTTGGGATTCTCATCCATCCCCATCCCGAGTAACCATCCCACGACAACGAGATAGCCTTGGCGATGAATTCGCCTTTTTCTATGTCTTTTAAAACAGCTTCATCAGCGAGCAAGACGAAATTGAATAGATAATCTGCCATAGCTCGACTCTCGTGGGCCCTTGTGCTCACGCGGTACTCGGAATTGGATTTTTCGATAACCTCGGTCTCTTTGAACTTCTCAGTATTGCAGAACTCCCGAAGCCCTCGAACGTCAAGTCCGTCCAGCAGTGAGGGATCCTCACGGACATCCAGATAGAATAAATCCTGAACTTGTCGCATATCATCTTGGTTTGTTTCCTCTTCGTCTTCAAAGGCTCCAAATGCTAGCTTAGTCTGATGCCTTAAAGAGTAGAGGAGCGCATACCAATGCTCATCAGACTCTTTACTATAGTAGGTACGGTAGATGGTGAAACCCCATTTGCGGTAGTGGTGGAAATTGTTGGGGTTCTGCCTCCCGCCCGGTTCAAGCTTGGTCCCGCGCGATATCTGCCAAACTTCGCGTATCATATTTTTGATGATGTCGGACATCTTAACAGAGCTTAATTATGAGGGTACTTCTGGTAAATGTCGTACTTTCTGAGGTGGATGTCAGAGATGTCGATTGACAGGTAGTGAAGGTAAGGTATTTGCACGGATGTGAGCTTGAGAAGGAGGTTTTAGCAAACGCTTGGAATGGCTGGGATGATACGATTGAAGTAAGAATAAAATCAGAACAAAACCATGTTGGTTGACATGTTTTAGATAAGGAAAGTCGGATCGCGATAGCACGGTGCTGCTGAATCGGAGTATAAATTCCCCGACGCAGGCGAATGTGGAGTGGAATAAAGACGAAAGACGTAGCGAAGTCATTATCATTCACAAACAAGCTCCAAATCTCTTAAATTATCCCAATTAGTCGCTGTGTATTTTAAGTTATTTATATAAACTAGATGTCACTTAGCCAATTGCCATGTGGCCACACAATTAAATTAGCAAGTGTACTATTTTTAATAGTAGCTCCACTTCAAATACATGCCGATGACTCATTCCCAGCACCAGAGGGATTCTAATTATAAGTACTTAGTACTCAGTGTTTATGCATCAAAATGCTCAACTTTCCTTTAATCACTCAAACACCTCAAAATAATGTCGCCCACTCTACTTGAAGATAAAACACCCTTTAGCAACTTTGTTCGGCGTCCAAACGAGTATCATAATGACGAAGAAGCTCCATACACACCAATGACTATGGTTGATCGCAATGGATTTGTTCTATATGAAACAGATAGATTTGACCTCCTTCTTGCAATCATCTATCAGGATGACGTGACGACTTTGGAGCAGTATCTCAGTATTTCACCTTGGGTTATCGAGGAAAAAGAGGAGCTCCCTCTCTATTACTCCTTTTTCTACACGGTGGTATCACACGGAAGCCTTGGTGCACTCAGGACTCTCCTTTCCCACTACGAAAGAGTTATGGGACAAAGCCAAAGAATCACGTTTCGAAAACGCGGTTTCACCCTGCTCAACGAAGCTGCTAGGCGCGGCTATCTGGACATAGTAAAGTTTTTACTCAAAAGCCTGAAACGGTTCTGTCCATGGTATCCGAGTGGGCAAGCGCCAAGATGATTACGAGGCTCATTAGTGGTAGCGCAGACGTCCATGCCCGGTTCACGAAAGACTCGCTCCAACTACGACTGTACGACGAGCAAGACTATATCGTCAACAACGTCAGTGCAATTCATATGGCTTCTTTCCATGGTAACTTCGTTGCTCTTGAGACTCTACTTGCCCATCACGGGAACGCAATCAGTGCCCTGGAAATGTTGTCCTCCCGTGATAGTCGAGGGAGTACGGCTCTTCACTGGGCTACTCTGAATAACCTGTTTAACCCCAATCCACACGAAAGTGCACGGAACATCAAAGCAACCATCGATCTTATTTTGGATATCTGTGCTGGGATAGTCAATATTCAAGATGTTGAAGGGAACACAGCCTTACACTACGCTGCTCGATACGTCTATAAAAATGAGGTCTTTATGCCAATTTTTCAAGCGATTTGCGACAAGGGTGGAGACGCAAGTAAACGCAATAACCGGGGAGAAACGCCGTTACATAATGCACTCGCCAGTGCAGAAGAGACAGTCGACAAGCAGATCTTATCCCTCCTGCTTACCCATGGCGCAAAGATTAACGATATTGATCATGCTGGAAATACCACCTTACATATTGCGGCTCGAAGCCTGGATCATCATGGCGTAATAACCTTTCTTATAGAACAGGGCGCTGATGCTACCATTCGTAATTCGAAACATGAGACACCTGTCCATATAGCCGCTTCGGGCTATATATATGTTCCCGGTGTGGAGGAGAAAGTTGAGATGCAAAATGTCGTTCTCGCCACTTTAACAAACGCTGGAGGGATTGAACTGATGGACGTTCCCAATGGAGAGGGAAAGACACCAAGGCAGATTGGCAAAGCACAGAGGCGTAAGTGGAGAGAAGATGAGGAAAGGGATCGTATGATAAATGCACGCCGTGAGCGAAATCTAGCAAGAACCGCACCTGTCAATCCCGAACGTTATAATGAATAAAACTTGGAGGATTACACTATATCTTGGGACTTTAGTCATTGGCGGAATATGTCACTCATTTGGAAGTAGTGCTGTTAGTGCCTTAACTCAGCTCTAGCTTCCCACTACAGGGTATGGAACCTACCCCTCATCTTATCCCAATCACGCTTTTCATCTGGCAAGTGTAACATTGTAATAGAATGCGACATCACTTCCTGGTAATTCTTGCTAGGGCCACAACCTTTGCCAGCGGTGAGCTTTGGCCTTACAGTCGCTACTATGGCTACCATGATGCTGGGTTCGTTACAAGTCCGTCGCGTCATCCATCTCCAGAGTCGTTCAATGAGCCCACAAACGGTTTCGTTGAATGGCTCGGGAGTCTCGTAAACAAAAATGACAATTACGAGCTGCAAGAAGTTTTTGAAAACAGTACCATCTCGAACAATGCTACATCAATCGAGAGTCTATCCAGCCGGATTGCCACGCCACAACAACCTGTCATTGGCCCGCTAGTCCCAAACCAAGGCCCTGGCAATGATCCAATCGTTGAGGCAAGCCTGCTTTTCAGAAGCCTGAACTATGAATTAGAACAGGATTGCCTCCGCAATAAATCGAATTGGTGGTTTCGAACTTATGAAGGGCACTGCAATTGGCTAAAGAAAGGTGAATCGGGCGAAGGCTCAGTTGGGTCGGCCAGACCACGGGATTATCAACAATACACGTATGCCGATGGTATATCCAAGCCACGGGAAGGTCCAAACCCACGAGCCGTTAGCAATGCATTCTTCAAGAGGAAAAAGAAGATTTACTATGACCATACGCCTCTCCTTCTAGGGCTCATCGAGGTGAGAGTGATTTATCCGTTACATATCGATTTTCGGTTCTGACTTATCTAGTTCATCATGCATGACGTTACATATAGTCAAGACTCTATCAATGAGTTTATTGAAGTCCCTATGCCAGAGGATGAAGAGATATTTCCCCTCAACACCACACTCAGGGTTCCAAGAACAGCAGCCATACCCGGAACGGGCACGTCAAGAAGCAACCCTCGTGAAAACAAGAATATGGCAACAACGTGGCTCGACATATCGTCATTGTATGGCAGCAATTCTGATGTAGCACACCGACTGCGATCAAAAATCGATGGCAAGCTTCTCACACAAGAGGTCCAGCCGCCTGGCACAAAAGCTAGAGCCTCTTACCTTCCCTTCAACACCTTTGGCGTGCCGACCAACACGCGTCCTGGTGTCAAGCCGGAAGAGCTGTTTGCCGGAGGTGATCCCCGTACCAACGAAGACTGGCTGCTTCTTGGTATTCATACATTACTGCTTCGGGAGCATAACAGGCTCTGCGACATTCTCAAGAAGCAGAAGCCGTGCTGGGACGATGAGCAGCTCTATCAGACCGTGCGACTTGTCATGTCCGCAAAACATGCACTGATTGCAAACGCATATCAGATGGCCTATTGGACGGAGGAGATGCCATGGCCAAGAGATGACGGATTTCCTCTTTACCGTCAGATATTTGGTGAGAGTGCGCTGGAGATAAACCCTGCCAACACGTATCCTTGGCCGCTTGTCACCAAAGGTGGAAAGCCAATGACGGTCTCTGCCGAGATGGCTGTTGTCTATCGCTTTCATGAGTTCATCATCCCGAGCTTCCCAATAAAGAATCAGAACAATGAAACGTTATGGGAGCAGAACCTGTTTGAGACGAGCTTCAATAGTAGCGGGTTTCTCAACGTCGGGCTGGAAAGGATTCTTGCTGGGGCTCTTTCGTCGCACATTCCCAACTTCAAATCTGGAGTAGACGAGAGTTTCAGAAGCGCTGGACTCTACCGCGGCCGTCCCTTCGACATTGTCGTCTCAAGTATTGTGCATGAACGGGAACAAGGCTTGCCAACATTCAATCAGTATTTCCGCGAATACAACGCTCAGGATCCAGAAGTTGTTGTCCCCATTCGTGACACTTGGGATAAGTTTTCGACTGATCCTCAAGTCATTCATGACCTAAAGAAGCTCTACACACATCCCGACGATGTCGACCTCGTCGTAGGCTGCCAACTAGACGAGGAATGGTTCCCGGGTACTACTGTTCCCAAGTCAGCTCTTATCATCAGCCTATTCAGTTTATTCGGCATGGGAAACTCAGACCGCTTCTCTATCGGCTTTGCCATGATGCGCTGTCTTCTTGTCGATCGCCCGTGGGATTGCCATCCAAGCAATGCTTTAGAAGACCTCATATGGGAGCCAAAAGACGTACCTGGGTTTCCCAACTCAAGGTTTTATAGTGAATTTTGGCTCAGGGAGCTGGATTTGCCAGCCCATGGTACGAATCTCCTGTGGCGTTTGATCACAGAAAATTCGGAGATCAATTGCGTTCAGAGATCGCCTTTGTTTCCCCCTGACAAGGATACAAACCCGATTCTTTGTTCAAGAGAAGCAAGTCGAGGTTCAACATTAGCTGTCCTGTTGAACCTTTCTCAAATCGCGCTATCGCTGTTAAAACAGGGTTCCTATAGCTTCGTCGCAACACTCATCATCACAGTTGGAGGCGGTATCGTAACAATCATGCATTACCTGGGATTGAAGACTTCCAGAAGACGCAAAACTTGACCTCAAGAACTGTGTTGTCTTAGGATGATCCTTTCATGCATATAGCGGCCATCAGTGCATGGCAGTAAGGTTATCATAAGTCCTGGAATGAGGAGAGAAATATAAGACCGTTACTATTATATTGGTCGAAGTTTGGCCTCGTTTAATATGTCCAATATGAACATACTAAATCTCCTGAGCTGTGTTGAGAGAAACGTCCTGATGCGTTGTATTATATCGTCATACGGAACTTGAGTAAATTTCCCTCAAGGACTTCCTGCTTCTTATTTTCCAGTTCCTCCATATCCCAGTTTACAGTGATAAATCTGCCCGATAGCCAGTCTCGCCTCTCACGAGATAACCAGACCATTGTGTCAGCAGCCAGCTCCACCGTGTCATTCAAGTGGGAGTGCATCGCTGTGGGCATGTTCAAAGCTAGCTCAGTCTTGATCCCACCTGGATGGATTGTTATGGCGATTAACCCCTGCTCGTAATATTCCTTGTCGATGAACTCAGTAAAACGGCAGAGAGCGAACTTGCTCGTCTGGTACGCTGATGCCCCAGGAACGATAATCTGAGCGCCAACGCTACTGGTGTTGATGATGGTTTTTGTTGATGACTTGAGAAGTAGTGGGATGAAATAACGGGAGACGAGATAGGTGCCTTTCATGGTGACCTCCCAAGTCCACCACCAGTCCGACGGGTCAGACTCGATGATGGGCTTCCATTCCTCAATGCAGCCAGCATTGTTGATCAAGATGTCTAGGCTGCCGTCGAGTATTTCCTTAGTGGTCTCTGCGGCGGCTTTTACAGACTCCTCTGACGTAATATCCAGTTTGATAGAATGAACGAGAGGTTGAGGCCGATTTGCCTTCTTGGCGGCATTTTTGACAGCCGCTTCAACCTCGGCCATGTCAGAACGAGCAGCCAGGATGATTTTCGAGCAGCCTGCCGTGGCGAAGCGAATCGCGGTCGCCTTCCCGATTCCTTTGGAGGCACCGGTGATCAATACTGACTTTCCTGACAGGTCGGCATTCAATGGATCGATGAAAGGGTAAGTGTCATTATGGGTAGAGACATAACTAGCCAGAGTGGGCCAGTTGGTCTCGCGCAGAGAGGAATCCTGAGCCAACATGATGAATCAGAGAAGCGCGACGGAAGTTGATATGGCTTCTGGTTGGCCTAATTGCTGTATTTGTTGAATTTATATCTCTGCAACTATGGCGTTAGGTCGTTATACGTTAATAGCTCATGCGTAGTAATGATGCTTAGAAGACGGAGTTAGGATCGGGAATCGGCAGAGTATCGGAGATAACGGGAATTATGACATGCAAACCTTGGTGGACATAACTTTATTATAAGCATAAATATTATAAAAGCTAATACTTTTAATTATAAATATAAGGCTTTATATGTTAACACCCTTATCTTTAACTATAAATAGAAATATCCAATTAATATCACCTTTCCTTGCATTATTTAATACTACAACTCGTGGTTTTGTAGTAATCACCAGGTAGAGAAACTCGTTTATGGAATTATCACAAAGAATCATCGCAAAACGCCAAAAACGTCAAGACTAAAGATATCCCGGTGCTTATTAAATACGTAAGCCTTGATGATTACAAGAATGCCTTGCCGTTACATGGTCGTGTCACAATTCCACCATCATTCGTCAAATGCGCCGACCTCGTGTTAAAGATAATTCCCCAGAGCCTGATTGCCAAGACCTTGCGGCTGCTGGTTGGCCTTGCTGAGCAGCCATTACAGTTATGTATCATGCCGTCAGCAGCGGGGGCGAAAATTGGCATATCAGAGCTGAGCACAGCTTGCCATTCGCCTGCAGTGTCAGATCAGCTCTTGGGGAAATCCATTAGGTTACATAAAGCCGCCACTTGTCCTTTCGATTATCTTTGTTCTTTAGTATTCTCTCTTCCGAACCAACCAATGTCTCGATATGAAGCAGTTCGCGATAGTGCTGGTGTTTCGCCTCCTGGAACACCACTTTCTGAACCAGGCCACTCTGTCTCTATTAATGATGCCGAAACTCTATACGAAGCTCTGGAAAGTGTGAACAGCTCGACAGGACCCAAGTCCAGTGTTTTCAATACTGACACGGACTTGAACCCTCCTGTAGCTTGCATCGATCCAAAGTCTCGTTCCCAAGGTCTACGATGGTGGAGAAGACTGGGGTATATGGGGCTTAGTGTTCTGATTGCCGGTACAGTTTGCATTCTGATCTCTTGCTCATTTCTTATCTTTCTCTGGGCTGGAGCCGACAAGGCCAGGCGTCATCAACAACGCCCGCGGTTATGGAACAGCATCATCTTCAAAGAATGGTCGATTTCTATGGTCACCTTATGCTCAGCTGCCCTTCGCGTTTCATTAAGCTTTCAAACCGGCATCATGGCTGCCGCAATGGCTGCGATCATACTTGAGACTTGTGGGGTCAGATTTCGCGATATTGCTCTGTTGTCAGTTCACAGAAGTTCAAGCTCAGGCCCTTCAGCTATCCTTCCTAGTGTCATAAAGCAGTACCGCGCCAACAAGCCGTTTGGTATTCTCTGTTGCTTAGCTCTCAGCATGACCTTCGCCATTACTCTGGTTTCCACTTTCGCATCTACAATTCTTCTGTCCGATTTCGCAATTTATAAAATTTCTGGCTTAAATGCGACCAGAAATATTCCGCTCGCGTTCAACAGCAAAGTGCAAAGCCGCGACTTTAAGGGCATTTCATTCTGGCACTCACATCCGTTGGCTCACTGGAGGTTCGCCAGTGCAAAGCCAGGAAAATCCATATCATCCAAGGATATAATCGATACCGGGGACATCTATCGAGCAACAATACCGTTTTATGAAGCAGATGATAGATCGTCGCTGGAGTTCTATCGAGGGGCGGCCATGTTCACGAACTCCCGAACTGCTTGTGTCGGACCGACCTTTAAATCTTTCAAAATCGACTACTATCCGGTCAGCAATCTCTCGTCGCCAGAGCTAATACTTAGAGCGGAGTTTCAGGCATACATCGACAACATACGTGACATGAAAGAGGAAAAGTACCTTCCGATGACAGCCGAATGTAAACTCATCAACGACTGGGACACTGGATCATCGCAATGGCCAATAACCATGTGCAGAGTCATTCCTCAGACTTCGCCATATCAGAAGATTTACGATTTCTATCCAAGACTTCTTGTCACTTCGAAAGAACCTTTGAACAAACCTCTGCATGAGAGACGTGTTGGTAATGATACAAAGGACGACAAGTCATATGAAGAATATCTAGAGGAATACCTTGCACAGTTCGCAAACCTCACAGAAAAGAAAAACGGCTCCTGGACAAAGGCAGTTAACGGTAGTGGCTTTGAGGTGTTTGAAGCGACTGTCTGTTTCACCCTGCAGATCCCGGAAGTTATGTATAACGTGACCATCATAGGACAGGCTGTCCCTTTGGAGTCTGGTTATGGGGAGCGTGCAGATAACGTTACACCAGGTCGCTTGCAGCAGGCAGATGGTAGCTTTGGCCCATACCGTTCGAAGGATGTTGGGGATCTGCATTTATATGACTACCAGAACCCGACAAAGTACCATGCCCAAGAGTATGAGCAGGGTGTTCGTTACGATCCATATGGCTTTGCAGATGTCCTCGATAGCATCGAGCTGAGTGGTTGGACCCTAAGGATATCTGGCGTCGGTGATCATACACCCCGATTACCAAGGACTTGGTTCATACACCCAGACCACACCGATTTCTTCCAGGAGGTACTACAAAAACAAATAATCCAGCAATAGCGCTCTCAGAGCTTACCTATCGGATCTACCAAATGTACTTTTACTATTGGCAGCCGAACTACGATATCATCGAGCAAGCCAATACGGTCAACGCTGTGGCGATGCAGCTTCCTTACCGGTGGACAGGGCTCATCGCTGTCTTACTGATATTGTTCCTCCATTTCATCACGCTTGCAGTCACCGTCATTTCATTCGCACTGCATACGGAATCTTCGATGTTGGGAGAGCCATGGCAGAGCGCGTCGCAGGTTCTATCACCGGAAACGGAGGACCTAATACAGCAGTGCGGCAAAGGATCTGGTATGACAGATAGATACGTGAAAGTCTGGGCGAAGTCGACAGGTCGCGACATGGCATTTTATAGCTTGATTCGGCATCGGGAAGACAAGGATGCTATGATCCAGAAACGGCGAACCTGCGGAACTTGACAGCGACTATAGTTGATGCAGATATCTTCTTTTTGTATCTTGCTTAATCCAAGTCTCTTGTATTATTTGCGATTTGCATTCCAACACATTTTATGAAGTCACTGAAACATAAGCTTATGACAGCATGTGGCGGTTGCCGGTCCATAAACGGAAAGCCGGGAACCTCGGCCGATGGGTTGGCAGCGGGGTAGATATCTCGTGACTACCCAGATATGATCTGATCTACCCGAAAAAGCATTAAAAATCGTTTAAATATTTCTTTGAATCATTACTACCTGAGAAGAGATACTAGCTTTTTGACTGTTGAGCCCTTTCGACCCACTTACAACCACCATGAAGTCCGTTGTCTTCAAAGGGGTCAAGCAGGTTGCCCTCGAAGATCGGCCAAAGCCCATCATTCAAGATCCAACAGATATTATCGTGAAGGTCAAATACACAGCATTATGTGGAAGGTTGGACTAGATTTGATGAATATCGCACGTCTCCATCTGCTGATTACGTCTCACAGCGAGCTTCATGTCTTCCGCGGGCACCAACCTTCCGGGACCGGCTTCATCATGGGCCATGAGTTCACGGGTGTCGTCGATGAAGTTGGCTCTGCCGTCACCAAGCTCCAACCTGGCGACGCCATCGTTAGTCCCTTTACCGTCAGCTGTGGAGAGTGCTTCTTCTGCAAGCACGGGTTCTCGTCACGATGCGACAAGAGTCTTCTATTTGGTACCGTTCCTCTTGATGGAGCGCAGGCTGAATATGTGAGAATTCCGTATGCTGAGAGCACGGTTGTGAAAGCTCCCGAGGAGATTGACGACTTGAAACTCTGCCTGATGGCGGATATCTTTCCAACTGGCTGCTACGCTGCATCTAATGGTCTGAAGGACCTGAGTAAGGAGCAAGTGGAGGATAGCATTGTTGTTCTGATCGGCTGTGGACCAGTGGGTATCTGTGCGCTGATTGCCGCGTTGGAGTATAAGCCCAAAGCCATTCTAGCGGTTGACGGTATCGAGTCCAGACTGTCGCTTGCTAAGAGCCTTGGAGCCGAACCATGGAATTACCTCACACAGAGAGATGATCTGGAAAAGAGAGTCAAGGAGCTGAGTGACGGTCGTGGCGCTGATGTGATCATTGAGGTTGTTGGACATAGCTCGGCTCTGGACATGGGCTTCAAGCTTCTTCGACCCTGGGGCATCATCTCTAGTGTCGGTGTCCATAATGGAGAGATCCCTTGGACTGGGAACCAGGCTTACGGGAAGAACCTGACTATCAAGATGGGCAGATGCCCAGTTCGAAGTAAGTCCACGTCGCGAGCAGTTTCAGTCGCTGTCTGACGATTATTCTTAGGCATATTTGAGGATTCTTTGAAGCTGCTAGCTAAAAAGCAACATCTCCTGGAGTAAGTGTCTAAGCACCTTAAATTGACAGAGCTAACGTGTCTAGCTTTATGACCGCGACGGTAATGCCGCTAAGCAATGCTCTTGAGGGCTACGAGCTGTTCGACGCGATGAAAGTTCAAAAGGTTATATTTGACGCGGAGAAATAAGAGATTTGTCAAGGATCAAGTGTGACCAAGTCTTGCTGAGCTTTCTAGCTTATGATAGGTAGTCAAACTCGAAAGACTGGCCTCTGGTTGCGTCTCGTGTACCGTAATTACAATACTTCAATCTCTGCCGGTTAACCGGCTCCGCGTGCTGACCGCTCCTTGGCAGACTAGCTGAGATTGATGTTGATTGAATGTTTCGTATATTCCAAGTGGGCTACGACGATAAGGCTGTCCCCAACGTGGTAATAAAACATCAGCATGTCGTGCGTTGAGCTACGGAGTGTGGATGCTCTAAACACGATTATCAACTGCCGATGTTGTATTCGGAAATTTAGTTCCCATTTCTGTGAGTATCACTGGTGGGAGTTTTAGTTTCCGGTTTGACGTACAGGGACTAGCGACAAACTCAATCCAGCATATCATTAATATGATATTTAACCATAGGCTAATATTGCTCAATTTTGAAGCTTTGCCTGTTGAAGGAGAGCGAATGTTGAAATTGTATCAGACCTCGAGTAATGCTTAGATGTACCTTTTAAGGCTGACTTGCAAGCTCAAAAATCCATTTACTTAGCTTGGTTAAGATCGTGACTCTTATTACTTATACTTACAGAAGACGAGAATTAAATAAGGTCTTTTATATATACTATGCAGGATAAATTATTCTCTAACTTGTACTTATTAAAAACTATATTTAATTTATTTATCATTTATTATTACTAGTCCTTTATATATCCGCCATTCTTAGGAAAACGCTCATTATCTAAAGGGCTAAACGGCATCATTATCCCCATAAACATGCGATAAAATTCAGTACAGGATAACATCATTCCACTGAAAGTGGATTGAAAGTTTCTGGATACATTCAAGGGTATATCAGCCGGGACGAGTAGAATACAGCGTCACGAGTCAGTCGACAAATCATCCCAGTTATGAACGTGTTGATAGGAAAACCTTATTCTATATGCTGACAGTTAGCAGACTGGTATGTACTTAAATGAGGTATACTTGGAATTCAGCTATATATAAAGGCACATACAACTCACCAGCTTGTAACTATTGCCTCATCAACCATTCACCACTTCTATACACACACACTTACTCCCTCCTAAGCCTCTTGGTTATATTTAACAACTCTTTATTTTACAATGAAGATCGCAGCCATAGTCGCTACATTCATGATGGCCATGGAGCCTGTTGCTGCACGATACTGCGGCGAGGGATGGATTGAATGCAACTGTGAAGTTATCTTCCATTCCCAGTTATAGCATTGCTAACAGATCCAAGACAACGGATGGTTTTGTGATTCCAGCTGCCCTAGTGGTGGCCTTAACGGCTGCGGGTGTGCAGACGAATATGGCGGTCATGGAACATTGTCCGGGTCAAAGTGCATCGTCAATCCGGTTCTTGGAGGAAGTGGCACTAACCCTCGATGCCCTTGGACTGGTCACCATGCTCCCTCTCGTTGCGACCCCGGTGGTGAATGCGGAGGCTATTAAGGGCATTTGAGAAGGTCAACGTCACTTGGTTATACCCGGGCATTACATCGAGGAAGTTGAGTCTTAGGGATTACTACTATCAGATAATTGAAAATTACTGCTGCGTATACAACTATTAAACCACGGATCGCTGAATTCTATATCTATTCTCGTTCTCTTGAATATTACTACGAATTAAGTTTTACATTGATGAGTAGGTGTAGCACAGAGGGCCAGCGCGAGTATCCATGTAGTCCTTAACAATAGGCTCCTCATCAGCCAGACGCATGATTGGCATCTTATCGGCGATATCGGCTGTGTTCCACTTGTTGGGGTCGTTGAAGCCAGTGTAGTCAGCCAGACGAGTGGCGTTGCGACCTTGCCACTGGAGGGATGTTAGTAATCATGAAGATTCAAGAGGCATGGAGAATGTCCTTACCTTGGCCCAGACACGGTCGACATTGGCGTGGTGGAGGAAGAAGAGCGGCTCGTTGGGCGAAGTAGCGGGACCCATATCACCGAAGATGATGCTGTGAACTATTGACTTGTTAATATCTTCGAATCAAAGGGACGTGGAGATGACGTACTCTGAGCATGGGGCAGGCCTTCAAGCATATCAGACATGGAGTGATAGTTGTCGAAGCTATAGATGGTATTCATAACCCGAGAGTTGTAGGCAGTAGCCTGCATATCACCAAGGATCTGGTTGCCATCCTCATCCTTGCCAAGACCGCCGTTGAACTCGCGAGTGAAGCAGTGAAGGCGGTTCTCAGGGGTGTTCATGTCGGGCCATCCCATAGCCAGAGTAAGATTTGTGTTGGCGAAAGGTCCATCGACGACACAGCGCCTGAAGCCAGGAACATCACTACCAGTGAGCTTCCCGTCACCTCCGAAGCCAGTCTTGGGGTCGAAAACAGGCGAGTTGACAACATCGTTCTTGTCAGCGTCAATCGTCCAGTCCCAGTATGGCTGAACACCCTTGTAATCGCACTCATCGCGAAGCATATCCTCGTGAAGCTGGACATACCAACGGTGCCAGGGGAGGAAGTTCGCGACAAAGTGGATTTCCGTGTTGAGGCTGAAATGGGTGTAGACTAGATCGTCCATGCGTGTTGTGACATCGGCGACATCTTTATATGCCTTCTTGGGGAGGTTGCGGAGGCAGACTGCAGCGCGGAGATATTCTGTCTTTTCGGCGCTGGTGAGTTCGCGCCATTCTTTGCGAACGACGGGGTCGGAGCATGAGCCTTCTGCGCGGGCTACGGGGCTGGCGATTGATAGGGCTGCGAGGGCCAGGCTGGCGAGGAACGAGTGAGCGAGCATTTTGTGAAAGCGAATGTGGTGAACGAATGACTGTTTGAGGTCAGAGAATAACGAAGGACAAGCTTGGCTGGTTGACTGAAGTTCCTGGAGGACGGCCCAAGAACTTAAATACTAATGAGATAGGCCTGTCCCCTGTGCCGGTATATCATGGGTATTTCTCCTTTCCGGAGCTACCGTCTAGCGGCATCTCAAAATACCGGCATACGGGAGAAGCCGTCCACTAGGAAAAGAGGTAATCGAGGAAGTGGAGCCAAGACCGTTGAACCGGTCGCAAGAATCCATTAATACGAACTTCAGCGTCCTCGGTCATCTCCTCCTTCTAGAAGCCAAGAGCGAATTCAGCTGTCGCTAAGAATTAGAACTCTGGGGCCTTGGGCGGATTTTCCACCAAATGCATCACGCTGAAACTCTTAGTGGCTTCTTTAACCCATGTTGGAATCTTTTTATAGTGATTGAGATCCATAACAGGGGGGTCACGAGGGATACCACGCTAGATTGGGACTAGCCAGGGGACACAGACCATAGGGTAACTTTATGCAATTGTCATGGCCAAGACATCAAAGCGTGAGTTCATCTGAAATCCCGTGTAGAACTGTCAACCGAATTCAGGGAGATTTAAGGGGACTCTTGATACAATGGTACTGTGGGTGTTCATTGACAAGTGCCGATACACCGAGGTTGAATGTTAAGATGAGGACTATTCACTTGATTGTTAGCCAATGGTTTTGCTCCAGGTCGCAGGCGGAGTCTTTTCAGCTCGCAGCCCAACTGGCTCATCAACAATGCGTTCTCGCGTTTTGAGTTCACCGATTAACTAAATATTCTAAGCTTAAAACAACAACCCTACCCATCATGAAGTCCTGGTTCCTCGCCCCTGACTTCACCTTCACTCCCGACGGACCCCTCCAGCTTGGCGCTGTCATCCCTCATCCCAGTCGTCCGACCCAGACCCTTGCATCACCCCGCACCGACGCAATCACGCTTCCCGAAGTGCAGACTCTGATCGAGACAAACCATTCTCACTCGAACGACGTCACGCGAACAGCTGGGGTTAACCTCTTTGCCAAGTTTGTAGAGCTTGCCTCTGCTTCTATCGGCTACGAGACTAGTCGGCGCAATGCTCTTGAGTATGGAACCGTCGACCATGAAGTCCGATCTCTGGCAGCGCCGTTTACGAAGGAGTTCTTGCAGAGCATCGTCAACACGGAGGCTGTCAAGGAGCATATGCACTCTGCGCTTCTTGGAAAACGAACCGTTTATTTCATCTCTGGACTCAGAATTGCCACTTCTTCTTTTACGGTGACGAAAGAGAAGGGCGTTGGTCATAATACCTCACTGTCCGGTTCGGGCCCAGCAGGTCCCGTGCCTGTCGAAGTCGGCGCAGGCATTTCAGGTGGAAAGGAGACTTCGAAGACGGATTCTTATGAGACTGCACCAGGCATCATCTTTGCCTACCGTCTTCATGCCATACGCGTTCGTGGTAGCGGGACCATCGGCTCGGAGATGTTTTCGAACAAAAAGACATTCATGCATGGCAGACCCGTTCCTGAACCTGAGCCCTTTGAAGTTGTTGATGTCGATGCTCATGTGCTGAAGGCTGATAGGGAGGAGGAGGATGCACCTAAGTATGAGATGGAAGATCTTGGAGGTGAGGAATACTGTTTGTGGGTGAAGGAATAGGTTGCGATTGTTCCTCCCGACCACGAGTCGTATCGTAAATATTGAGTAAATACTGGTATTTTGTTTCATATCCTTATCGGTACATAAATGGTGATACTGCATCATACATAGCAGCCCACGCCCTCCATGCATCTGCCTTCTCACTCCAGAACCATATCGGATTAATAAATCTAGTATTCCCTGTCTGGTCTGGTGCCATCTTCTCCAACAATCTTCTCATGCCCTCAGTTCTCTTCAGACACTTTACTGGGCTTTGTTCTGTAGGTATAGGAAGAACCGCCGAGAGAACCTCTGCGTAGGCTATTGTTGACGCCGCTATACCTGCAGCCACCGCTGTCGCTATCGACGACCCAGGGTGACAGATATGTGCACCAAAGCGTTTTGCGATCTCGTCGTTAAGACGTGTTGGTAAGTTATCCCCGAAGGTGCCGAGGGCAATACTATTTCGGTCAATTATCGGTGGGTTGCTCGCATTGAAGGTACCCTGGCAATCTGTTGCCCTTATCGAGATGACTGATCTGTGTCTCGCGGGGAAGGCCTCTCTTTGATAAGCCGCGTTGTTTCCTGCGCTGGCTAGGAATGTGATGTCGCGATTGCGCTCAACGTCTTCTATAGCTGCAGAGATGATATCGTCGTCATGTGGGAAGCCGAAGGACATGGAGATGATGTCCGCTTCTGCTTCAAGCCCTGCCCACCGAATTGCCTACCAACGGATCAGTGCCTGCACTACTACTCAATCGCGTATTTTTCTCACCTGTGCTATTTGATCACTGCTGAACTCAAGCTCCTCAGTATTCTTTGCAACTCGGGCCACATAGACGTGAGCCAACGGAGCAGCTTCCATGATCAACCGGGTCATCAGGCTACCATGCCCGTATTCATCTTCCATCGAGCCTGGCTCACCATTGTCTTCGCTCCCATCTCTTGCGAAGTCCTTCCACGCCTTTATAGATTTCTTCCTCCTTGGTATCTTGTAAAATGGCAACTCTGCGTCGCATCCAGTATCTAAAACCGCTATCTTGACAGGCTTGAACTCGTGGTCTGGCCTTTCGTCCCGCAAATTCATGATATGCAGGCTGATATGTTTCAAGTTGTCGAGCCATTCTTCAGGAACGACCGTCTTGCCCGTATGAAAGGACGCCACTTGGAAGTGGAGCTTGTTATGGTTCTGGACCTCTTTGCATTTTGCCAAGTAGGATACGTATTTCGCATCAGTTTTGAAGGCAATATTGACGAGCTTCGACAGTGGTTCAACGATTTCAGTATAGACTTTCCGCCTTATGCCATCTTCACCAGTGTTAATGGTAGGGCCAACCGTTGGAGACCGCTTTGTTATCTTGGGTTTCGTGGTGGGAGGGTTGAATGTTCTGGGATCCAGGCAATTCGCTACGGCTCTTGCGAATATATCCCGGTGCGTTGATCGCGCCCATTGGGCCTTTTCTAGTTCACCCAGGAGCTGCCTAGCAGCTCCATGGTCTCTGTTCAGTCGAGATGTTTGCGGTAGGTGCATCATTGATCTGAAAGGCCTTGCCAGTCCAATCTGTAGGAGTATAAGTCCTAAGGCGAGAATATGCGGAAGCGGATGGGTCAGCATTGACTTGTCTTCGTATTCAGAAGTCTTTCGTAAATCCTCGAAGTGAAGTGACATATACACTCGCAATGCCAGCTGATCTTTGAGTGATTGTTGGTGGTCCATTTCATGCATAAACCAGATGTCATCGCTTGTCCAACGGTTTCTCATCAGGTCTGATTCATAGAATTGCCAGAAGGAATGCGCAATCGCATGAGCAAGTAGGATCTTGTCTTTGTCAGTGAGTTTGTAGTTTTGGATCACCAGAGATAGTGGAAGTCCTTGGCCTGGACACAGAAACCGTTCAAGAGGAGCGGGAGGTGGTAATGATACAAGACCGATGCCTTTGACGAAGTTGAGATTGACTTTGGCAAATAGTTGATGTTTCAACACTTGGCAGAAGTAATCCGAGTTGATCCGTTTCAGTGTAGAAGTTTCACAAGTTCCCTCCTCGTCACTGGAGACGTTTGCAAACTTGACAGCACCACGGCGGCCTTTTGTTTGCCTTGGCCTATGGGTCAGATACAAATTGCCTATCGGGAATTAGACTCACATGGGTATACCCAGCCACAAATGCTGCCAGTAAGTCATATTCTCAGATGATATCACAACTTCGAATTGGGCATGCCTCTTCTGTACTTGTGGCATTGGGTCGAGGTGGAGTCTGATTGGATGAGCTAGTTCATGATGATGAGGAATTAGTTTCTTGGATTTGTTCAGCCAAGACTTCTGCTGCGGCATCTCGGCGTGTTGACAATACGCGTGCTGGTGGAGAGCCTCGAGGAGATTCCTGCTGACATGCTGAGGATAATCATCTGGCTCTGACAATGTCGAGCCAGTTATGAGCTGGCTGAGATCAGTCTTTTTCTTTGGCTCATCCTGGCTGAGTTTGGTTAAAAACGCGTCGCACTGCTCCTTAGCTTTGATCGGGAGTGTCTTGTCGGCAATAAAGGCCATAGATATGCATTTCTTCAATCTCGACCTGTTATCTGGCCTTGCCAGCGTCACGATCTGCATATAGTCCTGCGTAGGAATTATCTGGCTCCCTGCTGGGTTCGGAAACTAGATCTCTTAGTAAGTGTTTTAGATCTGAGATACGCCACCTACGATGCAGATTTCAACCAGCGTATGCAAAAGCTTTACGGCGGCATCTTCAGCCGCATCGTCAAGCTCGTAGCCAGCGAATGACTCTTGAGCAATTTGGCCCAGCCTCGTACCAACTTCCCCCGCAAGTCGTTGTCGCTGGCGTATACCGCACTCCATCACCAGAACATACACTTCTTTGGCCACTTCAGCGACCAGTTCGCATACGCTGAAGCGTTGAGTCGCCATATCGTCACTCGCATGTTTTGGTCTCCGTAAGGCTGAGCTATGTTGAGTGGAGGTTTAATGATCTGTTTGATCGTGCGGCTGAATACCCCTGTTGCTGAGCTCACGTGACGATAGTCGACAGCAAATACTCTGCTGTTCGCCCTCATGCGGCCGCCTCATTCTCACCATCTCCTCTTTTGTGCCTCTGCTTTTTTGTTTAATGCGCCCCTGCACATTTTAGGTGTCTAAATCATGGATCTCATGAGTCTGACTGCTCGGGACCTTTCCAACAAATGTCTTGAAGCCTTTCAATTATGCTTGACCTTTCGCTCTCCCGAATCCGGCTCGTCCAATCATCACGCGTCTCATGATGAGCGATTTGAGTATCGCTTGGCAGACTTTAATCTCTGGATCGACGGCATCGGCGCGTTGGCTCCTTCAAAAGCTTCGCTAGATGCGAGGTTGAGTGAGCGACCGATTGACCTTTCACTGGTCAAAGGAAACCTTGTTATGCTCTTTCAGTCGCTGGAGGACTGTTTGGATCTGCTTCAAGACAATGGATCGCTTGAAGACGTTTTGCTCGATATTGACTCGGCCTTGGAAAGCCTCGTCACTCTGTCCCTAGCTATTCGGAGGACAGGGCGTCGGTCGCGGCTTCACAAAGCAGATCGTCTCTTCAAACCGGAAGAACACGCTGAGTTGAGGAAGCATCTAGAGGCCATTATCCTTCTCCGTCCTAGACCTGGCCCATGCTTTAAAGATGATGACTTTCGATCTGAGATCAAGTCGCTGACACCACTTCAAAATCATCTTATTACGGCCAACTTGAAGCGGAGAAATCGCTTCATACAAGCCCAACTACATTCTTTAGGTTTGAAGAAAAGAAGCGTTGGTTTCGAGTTCCCAGCCCCTGAACCTGTTCAACAGACTCCTAGCCCAGTCCCCAGTTCATCGAGGGATATAGGAGAGATTGCAGTGCCTCTGATCTCTGATACTACTGAGCAAGTGCGCAAACCGATGCCGGCACCCATGTCAGTCACCTCAGCTTCGGTCCCCGAGAGTAAGCTCGAGTACAGAGAACCAATTTCCAAGAGAACGGAGTCTACGCCAATGACCGTCATTACCCAGATCACTGCTTCTGCTCGATATCCACGCCCAAGAGTATCTGATATCGAGCAAAAAGCTGTTCAGTGTCCATGCTGCTGTCAGACTTTGCCCATAACAGAGGCTAAAAACAACAACAGATGGAGGTGAGAGTGCCCTTTCAATGTTCCAGTTGATCAACTGTGTCTGATATATAGTCCAATACGTAGAAAGCACCTAGCTGAAGACATACGCCCATATACCTGCATATTTGATAGCTGTCCTACACCAGATGTTTATTACAGCACCAGGTCGATACTGGAACAGCACTTTCGACAAGACCATCCCCCAGTCTGGGTATGTCCTCTGTGTGATAAAGGGCCAGCCTATTCGACCATAAGTGAAATGATGGACCATCTTCATAACGCCCATCCACAAGACAATGGGGAGGAGATGTCATCGATTATATCATCTTCCGCACAGACAAGAATGGGTATAAACAGTTGTCCCCTCTGTGAAGTCAACGGTGAACCCGATTCTCCAGAACTGATAGACCACGTCCTGGAGCACGTGCATGACTTCTCCCTCCGATCTCTTCCCTGGCCTAGATCCTCAGAGGTTGATAAAGGCGGTGAAGTCGGGTCTTTCAACCCGGAAAGTGACAAGGCTGTTGCTATTAACCAATGGCTGGAGGTTTACGAACATGAGACGGAAGACATTGATCCTACATTGAAATTATCAACCTGCGACTATGGTAGATTGGCAATCATAAACAAACAGATCAGGTCTGGGGGACAGGATAAGCTTGGCTTTGATATTGGTTTTGCTGACGAGCATGGTGACGAGTCTGCTGAGGCCGAGACTGATATTTCGCAGCTTACACAAGACACTCTTGAATCGATGAAGCAGGCTCGTGATGTGGTCCTTTGCCATGACTGCTCTGCTAAATGGTATCGAGATGAAGATGGACTGGAGTGTCCTAAATGTCAAAGCGAATTCGTTGAGATTGTGAGTTGCCTACTGCTATTTTCTCCGTGTCAGAATACTAAGAGTGGTCAACAGATTGAACCCGAAAGTGGTTCTGAGGTTTCAGATCCTCACGAGACTCAGAAGAGGTCTGCCCTCGCTATGATAGGTCGTGTTGGTGGGTACGGCGAGGAAAGCGGGCATTCTGGCGATGCCACAGCCTCCAAACCAAGCGCTCGGGAGGTTAACTCCGGCTTTCGAAGGTTTACTGACCGCCTCTTCTCCCGCAAGAAGGCCGATGATATTGAAGCCCGGTTTGGCCAGGACCCCCCTGTGAACTTGGTTGGACTTCTAGAGCCCGAGCAGAAGGCCTGGAAGATCCTGGCCAATATTTGCTACAGGCGGCTAGACTCTCCCACGAAAACACAGTCTATGTTTGCAAGTTTCATCAGAGATGTCCAAAAGGAGGACCCTCTATCAACTCTTCCGCCTGTATCTGATCTGGACAGCTTTTTACAAGTCATGGTTGAATTTTACCTGAAACCACTCAAACCACTGCCTCCAAAGGACCTCAAAAAACCCATATCAAACTATTTCATTAACAGTAGCCGTCTAACCCTCTTACATACAAGATCTGGATCTTTCAGTGCTTATCATGCAATACAACAAGTTAGTCTAAGAAGTCAACCGAGATCAAGACACGATTAACTAATGAACAGGTACTTTATTTCGGATATCGATCTATTGATTTGGATGTCTGGAATTGCACAGATCGTCTAGATACAGAGGACCGAGACCATGCAGAAAAACAGCCGCGCGAGGCAAGACCCGGACAGGTCACGAAGAGACTTAACCGGCTCTTCGGCCTGAACAGAGCGTCTGATGTATCAAAACCTGTGGCTTCTAAGACCGCAGTATTCCGACCAGATCATTTGAGTTCCCCTTCGGAACCAATCGTCGCGGATGGCTTTACTCTCAGGGAAGCCTGTCAAGTAATCAGAACTACTGCCTTTGTCACTACTGATCTACCCGTGATCATTAATCTTATCGTTCACGCAGACCCTGACCAGCAAGAGACGATGGTCAAAATCATGAAGGAAGAGTGGTGCGATAGTTTGGTTGATCAGCCACTCGAGGGCTGCGATCCGCGTTTTCGGCTACCAAGATTGGAAGATCTTCAAGGTCGAATACTTGTTAGAGTCTCAACATTTACAAGTTCCGTTAAATCTGGAGACGCTCTGCAAAACGAAAACCACCATGACCCAAGGCGGATCTCCATTATACAGCCGTTGGCTGACCTTGAGGTTTACATGCGAGGCGCGCCATTTGAAACCTTCAACACTCCTCTTGCAAAGTCACCTGCTCATTTCTTCTCTCTACGCGAAGATAAGGCACAGGACCTTATTTTCGCATCATCCACCGCACTTCACCGACACAACCAAGACCACTTTCTTCACGTCTATCCGGACTCGGCGAGACAAAACTCTCCAAACCTTGATCCTTTGCGGTTCTGGAGACATGGCTTTCAGATGGCTGCCATCAACAGGCAAAAGGTAGACGATGGCATGATGTTGAATCAAGGAATGTTTGCCGACGAAGAAGGATGGGTATTGAAGCCCGACGGCTATCAAAGTTCAAGCCAGAATATTTCAACCGATCTCGAAGCAGCTCCAAGAAAGGAGCTTGAACTATCCATATTCGTTTTCCAAGGCCAGAAGTTTATCACCAGTACCTATCGAGAAATTAAGGACCTATCTTCGTTTATAAGAGCTTCACTCTACATTGATGACGAGCAAAATACTTGGGTACCAGGAGATGGCCTTCCAACGTCTACAGATCATGAGTCTGGTGCTTTGGGCTACGAACTCAACTTCCATATAACCAAGGCAAATGCCAGTATTATTCCAAAACTCAGCATCCTCAGGTGATTAGCCCTCCTTTGTCATAGATCAAGCTAACGGTATTATACAGGTTGACGTTTGCGGATGACGACGGCTTATTCGCGTGGGCTAGTCTCAGGCTGGATCGCTTAAAGCAAGGTTATCGGCTAGTGCAACTTTATGACAGCAAAGGCGTAATATTGGTGCTACGAAGGATACTTTTGAAGTTTAATATCAGTTGGCAGTAACAGAGATAAATCCGTCTTTTGAATGTATTATTTTTCCGAGTGTATATAATTGCTTGTGACCACGCGAAACATAGCCTAATACTTCTAACAGACTTGAAGGATTAGGTCTATTCTGAGACTAGAAAGGCAGGCTGGGTACTGCCTAATGACTGAATAGCTCGTAGAATTCCTATGTCAGATCCAGTCTCTATGTATCTTTCACCGGCTCTAGCCCTCGATCTCGAATAAAAGCCGTGCCAAGTAAGCACAGTCCAATCAGAGGAACCTGTAATATGAATACGCTGTGACTCGCTGACATGTACGCATCCAAAACTGCAGGAACTTGGCGCATCGACTCCGGCAGCACATATGTTGAGCTGGCAAGGCTCTTGTACTCAGTTGGTAGAGTAGCGCGTAGTTGAGCTTGAAGGACTGCTGCAGAGATAGCAAGACCGCATGCCCCTCCAATGCAACGGTAGAAGTTCCTGTTGGAAATTATGACTGCACGACGGCTCTTGGGGGAATGGGCTTGTAGTGCGATCAATGTGGGTTGAAAGATACACCCAACTCCTGTTCCGACAATGGCTAGTACCACAGCAATAACCGCAGGACTAGTATGTCTCGTAAATAGTAGAGCAAGGCCTGCCCCTCTGATAAATGTGTCAGGACTGGATCGAGCAGGAACGGAAGTGTGAAGAGCTTACAGGGTCCAGATAGCAAAACCGAATATGATCACCTCGCCGTACCGGAGACGGCGACTGATGTATTGTCCTGAACCAATAGAAGCAATCATTTGCGCTGCCACCAGTGGGGTGTAAACCGCCGCTGATTTGATTGCATTGTACTGGTGGGGATTTTGGAGATAAAGCGGAACGTAGTAGAGGTAGGATTGATAAACAGCACCGAGCAGACAGTTCTGGGCAAGCATGATGGCCAGGCTCGGGTTCTTGTAGATATCAACTAAGTTGGAATGATCAGTGATGTTCGTCTCCGAAACCAATTTCGGGCAGGGCCTCTTACTGGGCATCATTGGAAGCTTTGCCATCTTCCATTCCCATCCTATAAAGGCTATGAACAGCGCACCGCCAACTGCAAGGAAGCTTATGGAGAGGGGCGAGTCCCATGAGAAATATGAGCCCCCTTGATAATGATCAACATTAGTGACGTCAACTTCTGAGCTTTGGGTCTTACCTCCGGAGATGGGGATCAGAAGCAGTACAATGCCAGCACCTGATGCCAGCGAGCCCACCCAGTCAATCTTGGAAATTCCTTCCCAAAAGCCAATAGTCGGTGGCTTGGAGGGGAGGAAGAGATAGGCCAAAGCGGCAGTGATGAGCGATAATGGGGTCAAGAGCCAGAAGAACGCTCTCCATGAAGACCGTTGCATCATACCAGCGGCAATGAAGGGTCCAAGGACATTACCCAACCCAACAGTGCCTCCAACCACACCTTGAATCTTTCCTCTCTGCTCAAGAGTGACGATATCTGAGATGATGATGTTGACAAGGTTCTGAACACCGCCGCCGCCGATACCGGCGACCGCCCGAGAGACGTAAAACATGATCGCATTCTGACTCAACGAGCAGAGCAGATCTGCGACACAGAGCAATAACGCTGCAGATACGAAAATAACCTTGCGACCAAAGACATCAGAGAGTCTTCCATAGAGCATCTGAAAGCAAGTATTGGCAATCAAGCTAGATGTGCCAGCCCATGAGATGGTAGCTCCGGCGTCTAGGTCTTTTGCAATAGTGGGGATAATTACTGATATGCCATTTTGGTCAATTATGACAAGTAGTAGAGCCGCTGAGAGGGTAGCGAGGGCGGTGACCAATTGTCGTCGAGGCAGGAGATTTACCTGGTCGTGAAGAGCTTTTTCATCCTTGGTGAGTACCATTTTGTGCTCTACATTGCGAAGGAATAGGTTTACAATCAGGTTTCTGAGTCAATTGAGGCATTATGACTCTTGGCCAAGTTCGCCTTCGACTATTCCCAAACAGTGTCGCGAGCCACAATTATATCGGAGCTTTTCCGCGGGATTTGCCCGAGCAATTGTTGATACATGTACTGATAAGACGGAACACAAATAATACAATCTATTATACCGGATTCTGAAAAAATAATAGAATTACGCCGTTACTACTTCCCAACTCAACGCCAATCACTCAGACTTTGGCGGCCACTTCACCCTCTTCTCCGCCTGCACATACAAATTATTCGGTCGAATCAGCTGGAAGTACGGATCATAGTCAATAGGCCCGTCCTGCGCCAAGCTGAACTTGTACCGATAAACAAGCTTCGGTAGAAACACCTTGATCTCCTGCAACGCAAAGTTGAAGCCCACGCACATTCTGGGACCTGTCGCGAACGGGATGTAAGAGCCGGGAGGTCGATTCTTGACCTGTTCTGTGTCCCAGCGATCAGGGTCAAAACGACCAGGGTTCTCCCATACGTCTTTGTTGTTGTGCATGTGGTGCAGTGCTGAGATGACTACTGCGCCTTTGGGGAGTCTATAGCCTCCTGGTAGAATCATATCAACCTTGGAGGTGCGACCAGGCTGAAAAGAGGGATTGTGCAGGCGCTGTGTTTCCTTGATGAACTTATCCAGGAAGCCTAGCTTGTTCGTTGTCTCGGCAGTGACATGGGTGTCGTCATCCCAGTCGTTGTCGATGAGCTCCTGAAGAAGGCGTTCTTGGTTTCCTGGGTACTTGACAAGACTGTACATCAGCCAGGATAGCAAGGATGACGTGGTGGTGAAGCCGGCGCCTGTAGCTACGAGCAAGGTCGGGGCGAATTGGGAGGGCGGAAGCTTGTTGCCCTTGTTGTCCTTGGCTCGGAGGAAGTAGTCTAGACGGTCAGCTGGGTTTGCTACCGCTTGGTGTGCAACGTTATCACTTACCAACAACATTTTCAGCCTTGAGCGCTGCATCCTGGAGCTCCAGATCCTCCTGTCCTCTTGAAGCTCTTGCAATCGACTCCGTCATCAACTCCATGATCCTAGCGCTTGTATCCCTCATTCTCTTTGGATCGCCAAACGGCATTTTGGCATACCAAGCACCCATCGACGACACACGCTTATTCAGCTCCAGGTTCTCCGCGATCGTGAGGACCATCTCGTGCAGCGGCGAGTCCACCTCCTCAAAATGCTTAAAGTCCATACCCAAAACAAGCTTACCGACTGCCTGCGAGCCAAGCTTCAGCATGTACTGGTAGACATTCCACGCTTCGCCCTTTTCGTCGAGCTCATCAAAGACTTTGAAGGACTGCTCTACGGTTCGCTGCATCGTTGGGGCGTAATGACGGACAGCTTTTGGTCCGAGTGCAGGCGGAAGGAATTTGTGAGCGAGACGCCATTGTTCTGTGTCGGTATCGGCTAGAAAGACACCTGCTTCTTGGTTCTTGATGGGGTGGAGAGGATGGCCGGGGACGATGTTCTTTGTGAAGTAGTGGTCTTCGGCAAGGAAGATGTTGGACAATTCGGCGCTGTTGGTCTGGTAGAGGCGGTTTCCCATGCTGTTCGTGACGAATAACGGTCCGTATTTCTCGAACAGGCGCTGGTGGTTGCCGAGATGATCAGGGTAGATCTCTAGGTAGTTACCGAAGTATGGGACGCCAGCTGGGCCAGGCACGTCTCGCACAGCATTGCCATTGATGGAGACTGCAATTGGCTCTTCTTTCTCTAGGACTTCGGATACTGCATTGAGCCTTCGATCGTTGTTGACAAAGCCGACACCTAGATGTTTAAGTCAGTCAATTGTGTTGCTGACGCAGTTCGATAAAACTTACCATTTGGCTTGACGATGGCAAAGTGAGATGCGACAATGTTCTGAAGCTCCTCAAATTCCACAGCGGGCGGCAACTCAATTTCTCTGGCTGTTGACGGCGACTCGCCCAAGAGATAAAATTGTTTTGTTGACATGATGATGATAATGAATTGAGTGAAAAGTCAAGACTGTTTGTCCAAGAAGCTAAATGCGAAGAATATTTCGTTGTTATATGGAGGAATGCAAGGGGGCGAAAGCATTCATGCATTGCACATGTAAATACCCATTCTCGCCCTCTAGAATAACACCGGATGCAAGGATACGATGCCCAACGTGGAGACAACATGTCTGTCGCCTCGCACTGCAAGATGGATGACGTTTAAGTTCTGCATCGTAGACATTTTTGTTGCATCTGTTAATCTCTCGGCATATCCGTGTCCGCACATTTCTGGGTCTGATTAAAACATTTCATGCGATTGGATGACGCAAACGGGGAATATCGGAAGGGCACGTGTCATATCGGGACTCGCGTCTAGTATAACCGCGAAGACAGAAATACAAGCATCTGCATATGCATTTGTTAGGTCGAAGAAGTGTGTCTGGCCAATTGAGCGGTATGTGTCACATCAACAGCGGAATTCGCATTGTTTCACCGACTGCCTCCGATCGACGTCGATCATAAAGCGGGTCGGCCTCGGTAGTGTGGACCCACAACGGGCCCTGAAACCTCGGCATTCTTCAGGACCCACAACGGAGCTGCCCTCCGGCCCGCCGTGGGCACATGCAAATGACGGCATGATCCTGGATGATCCAGGGATCTTCTGCTTGCGAGTGTTGCCGTATTTGTCCAAGTCGTGGGCGCCTAATATGCAAATATTTCACTGTTTAAGAGAACGGTTTGCAGTAGCCCTGATGTCAGTATTCTAATTTTCTTTAACTCTTCGCCAACTTCCTACTCTTAGAGCAATTGAATCAGCACTCGCATTCTGTCTTACAGCGAATAATGGACGAATATACGACCAAGCAGGTCGCTGAGCATAACAGCCCTAAGGATGCATGGCTAATTATCCATGGCCAAGGTAAGCTATAGCAATTCCATTATTACGTCATTCACTAACGAGGCAAGTCTACGATGTCACAAAGTATCTGGCAGATCATCCTGGAGGCGCCGATGTGCTCACTGAAGCAGCTGGTACAGATGCCAGTGAAGACTTCGACAACGCTGGACACTCGGAAGATGCCTTCGAGATCATGAAAGACTGTTGCGTTGGCAAGATCCAGGGTTTCGAGAAGAAGAAACCCAAGCTTAAGCCACTTGAACCAGTAGAGACAGCAAAGGTCCAGACTAGTAAATCTTCGTCCATTTCGACGCTGGTCAACTTGGGTTTCATTGTGTGCGCTGGTGCAGGAGTTTACTACTTCGGTCGTCGCCAAGGACTCACTGTACCAGACTGGCTGTTGGCGTCGCTACGCAGTGATTCAGCTGGTTCAAGCTTCATCAAAGGCATCATCGTCGGAGGGGGGTCCCTTGCAACCGTCAATGCTATCGCTGCTCAGAGATTCACCACCATGGCGATGAAGAGCAAGACATTCACGAGTTATCCTGCCCACATGAAGATTCCCAAACGAGCTCAAGAAGACACCTTACTACAGAGAGGACTATTGGATCCCGTCACCTACTCGCCACTTCCGCTGAAGCAAAAGGCCCTCATTGCACCAAACGTCTATCGCCTGACGTTTAGTCTTCCGACCACGAGCACTATTCTTGGCCTACCTATTGGTCAACACGTCACTATCAAAGCCGACGTGGATGGGGAGAGCGTCGCTCGGTCATATACCCCAGTATCCAACAATTCTGACCTTGGCGTTCTTGAACTAGTCATCAAGGCGTACCCAGATGGCAAGCTGACCAGCAAGTATCTGGCGAAGCTCGAGGTTGGAGACGAGGTCCTCTTCAGAGGGCCCAAAGGAGCAATGAAGTATCAGCCAAATCTTTGCAAGAAGATCGGTATGATCGCTGGTGGTACTGGTATAACTCCTATGTTCCAGGTCATCCGTGCTATCTGCGAGCATGACCGTGATACAACAGAGATCTCCCTCATTTATGCCAACAGAACAGAGCAGGACATCCTGCTTCGGGAAGAGTTGGACAGGTTTGCTAGGAGATATCCCAAGAACTTCAAGGTGTATTATATGCTGGATCAGCCACCAGCGAACTGGGAGTTCGGGTCTGGGTATGTGACTCAGGAGCTGATAAAGGAGAAGCTTCCCTCGCCGAGTGTGTATTCAAAGGTGTTCCTTTGTGGTCCCCCAGGAATGGTCAATGCATCGAAGAAGGCACTTGTTGGCTTGGGTTTTGAACAGCCCGGGGCATCAGCTAAGATGTCGGACCAGATTTTCGCATTTTAGTTAAGATGTTTCATATTCTAAGTAGTGACTGATTTCTTCAAGATCAGGCTATTTAATCTCTTAACTGTAGTGCTTTTGTTAGAATAATAATTTGCTTCTTTTACCATTTGCAAGGCATATCAGAGACGAAGCATTTCCCAGGTTCATATCCCGCATTTCCAATACTCGAAGCCTCACAACTTATGCCTCTTTGTAAATAGTTAGAGAGTAACCATGACGAAATAGACAATCATTCATAGCTCTTGCCTAGCTGATGTTTTGGCTTGATGGCGACCTTATCTCTGAACTGGCTTTTGTCGTATTAACTACGACTGACTATTAAACCAAAAGCGAGGCTATTAATCTCCTGTGACGGTTGAATTGCCGTGGAGGTCTGTTGGAGATTCGTGATTTCGTTGATTTGCATCAGTCTTCTAGGGCGCTTGAAACACGGAACGAGCCTAAGTTTGGCCAAATTTGGAAGCCTACGGCGGCGGCTAGGTCCCTGACAATTATTAATAAGTTATAGAAGAGTCTTGCGCAATTATGTATTTAATAATTTAATAAATAATTTAATGTGTTTTAGCAAGTCTGAGATTTTTAAGAAAAAAACAAGTAGACCGTCGTTGGTTTGGCATATTCATATCTGTTAGCCTAAATCATTAACACTTCTATTATCAAGTGACTTCTCCTGCTCGGCGCGATGCATGCTCTCCAATTCGCTTTTATCAACACAAAATCCTTCATCCCTCTTAGGAAAATCACTTTATTGCTAATTAATAACACAATTTCCGGTTGCAGTGTCTTGACATTGCAATGCCCACTGACCCAAAAACCTAAGGGAGATTTAGGGTAATCAGCTCAAGTCCATGACGTCATTTAAATAGAAATGCTGCAAACAGGTGTGAAGCGGATTCTCTGAATTAACATGAATGAGTCAGCAAGATGCTTAAGTAGGTTATACTACATGCTGGAAGTGGTATGGCAGATCGGAGGCTGTATGCTAAGCTTTCTGAGGTGGGAATGTGCTGTTCTTCGAAGATTCTAAAGTCAGGGCAGCCCCATATTTAGATGTGCCGAGGAGTGGACATCAGGATCAACAAGACAAGGATGCTGTGGATCAATTTCATGCAGTCAGATCTTGCTAGCGGAAGAAGCGCGGAATTAATGTCATCTTTGCGTCATAACGGAGCCGCACGGGACGAACGACGATGAAAACTGTTATCTTGGGCTATTGCGCGTACAAGCAATTGGCAACCTCGGCAGCCCCACGTTTTAATCGGTGTCGCCTTTTGGGGCTCAGATTCGAGGCAATTAGAGCCTCATCATTTTGTCCCGTTTCTTCCCTCATGCCGTATCAGCCGGCCCCGATCGGAGGCGCCATGCACCGACAATCCGGACGGAATTGGACCGGACATCGCCTCAAGTGATAACTATGTATATGATGGATTCTCTACAAAAGCCCTTAGAACCGGCGTTTGGATCGAGTTATATTATCCCATAACTACTTCATGTAACTATCATCTTACCAACCTCAAACCTTGTTATATCATCTCTCCCTCAGTCAACATCTCACAACTGTTGCCAACAATATCAGTATGGGTGCTTTTACTCTTCCCTCAACCAGTGGCCGCACTGTCGCCGTACTTGGTGGCGGAGTTCTCGGCCGCCGCATCGCATGCGGTTGGGCTGCAAGCGGATTTGACGTTGTCATCCGCGACCCAAGCCCCGAACAAAGGGCTGCTGCTGTGGAATACTGCAAAACCAGCATGTCCAAGTACTCAGACTCTGAGACCAGAGGATCTATCAAAGCTGCCGAGGATCTTGCCGAGGCTGTTATCAAGGCATGGCTCGTCATCGAAGCGGTCCCAGAGAAACTTCCTCTCAAGATCTCAACTTTTGCAGACTTGGAGAAGCTTACATCCCACGACGCCATCCTCGCTAGCAACTCGTCGTCCTACAAGTCAAGGGAGATGGTCGAGGGTCTCAAGCCAGAGACGAAACGACGCGTTCTGAACATGCACTATTACATGCCACCAGACAACCGTGTTGTAGAGCTCATGACCGACGGCGAGACCGACGAGAGAATCTTTCCATTCTTGCACGACAGACTTGAGGAGATCAAGTTTCATCCTTATATCGCACGCAAAGAGTCAACTGGCTTCATCTACAATCGTCTCTGGGCTGCTATCAAGCGTGAGGTTTTGAACATTCTCGCTGAAGAAGTCTCTACCCCAGAGGAGATCGATAAGCTCTGGAAGCAGATGTGGTACGCCAAAGAGAATGGGCCTGTTGCCATGATGGACGTTGTTGGTCTCGATACTGTGTCCTTCATTGAGCAGCATTACGTTGCAGAGCGTGGCCTGCCTGATACACCAATCAAATTCCTTCAGAAGTACATTGATGAAGGAAGATTAGGAGCCAAGTCCGGCAAAGGTGGATTGCTACCTCCAAGCAAGCCTGCCACACCAGATCATGAAACATCGCTCTACTTCTTAGACATTGGCTTGTCAAGCGGGAACGCAAAAGGCTATGCTTCAGCTGGTCGGGTATTGGTCGGCTCCAGCGATGCAAAGCCAATGAAGACGCTTGTCTCAGATCAGCGCATGCCTGATGGTATTGACATTTCGAAGTCTGCTGGGAAGCTCTTCTGGACCTGCATGGGCAACCCTTCAGCCAACGACGGTGCCATACTCAGCTGCAACCTCGATGGTACAGAGCTCAAGGAGATTGTCCCTCAAGGATTCGTTCATACACCAAAACAACTGACCGTCGATAACACGAACTTGAAGCTGTACTTTGCTGATCGTGAGGGAATGCGAATCATGAGGTGTAACTTCGATGGCTCTGAGATCGAAGTCTTGGTGCAGACGGGCGACTGGCAGGTGGATTCTCAAATGCTAGACCCTACGAGATGGTGTGTCGGTGTGACAGTATCACCTGCCACTGGCAAGTTCTACTGGACGCAGAAGGGTCCTTCCAAGGGAGGTAAGGGCCGTATCCTCCAAGCCAACATCGACTTCCAGCCAGGTGAGGATGCAGAGAGCAGAACAGATATCGAGGTACTGTTCCAGGGTTTGCCGGAACCTATTGATTTGGAGGTCGATGAGGATGAGAATGTGCTCTACTGGACGGATCGGGGAGAGTTACCGAACGGCAACACTATCAACCGCTCCAAGCTCGATGGAATTACCAAGGCGACTCACGAGGGTGCGAGCCAGCCAGGCAGAGATTACGAGGTCGTTGCACGGGGATTACACGAAGCTATTGGCATCAAGCTTGACTCGAAGAACCGTCGTATCTTCGCTACTGACTTGGGAGGCTCGGTGTACCAGTTTGATATGGATGGTGGTAACAAGAAGAAGGTGTATGAAGGATCTGGTGCGTTTGTAGGTATCACGGTTGCTTAGTCACAGGTACAAGACCTTTCAGTACTTTCAGATAATGCTAGTTCAATAGATTGAGTAAGAGAATATTTAAACATGCTCAATATGTTGTAGTCATTTGTTTTATGGAAGACTTGCCAAAGAGCCTCAATATAGAGCATCAAAGTCAGCTTGCAAACTCAGCTGAACTGAAACCGTTGAAACCTTCTTCTCGATATGCCGCTGCTATGGTAAGTAAATAGTAACAGCTTGACAATTAATCCTTTGGTCTTTTCATGCACGGCGTGTATAACTGCCTTGAGTTGTGATGCAGATAAGGCGCAATTTAGCGTGGCACTCTTTAATTGGCTTTGTGATCCGAGATGGTTGTTCAGCTGCTGTTTCAGAATGGGGACGCTGACGCCCTGTGTGACATGAAGACCTGCTTTCTGACATGCTGTGGGTTGCAAGAAGAATAAGGCTCCGGCTACAACCCAACACCTACTTATTTTGCTGATCTCCCCGCCTTGGGGAGAAAAAAGATAGAGGGACATTCAAACCTCTGCATATCTTATCAGCCGCTAGATTGCCTCAATCGAAACTTTTACTCTTCATTATGGCATTACAGCCAGACCCAGTCCCGACTGATGTCTCTGAGGCCGCATCTAAAAGATTGGTTCACAATTGCCTACATTGTCCTCGGACCGGCGAAAGTCAGCTGTATCGCAAGGGCAATTTCCGCGTCAATCAGCAAGATTTCGTCTTTCTTGGACAAAACATTGGCTACAAATTAACGCATTCACATCCTTGCAAGTTATGCAATCGTGTCTATCCTTTCTGGATAAATCGTTGCCAGAGGCGTTCAATTCAACTCGATGGCAGTGAAGCCAAATTTCCAGATCGGTCTGCTATACAAGAAGAAGGATACGCATACGGAAGCTCCTCCAGTGATCCAGCAGGCAGAGGACGAGAGGTTTGGCTAAGGTCAGGGGAGTTTGGGGAGGTTTACCATGCATTGATGTGCTGTCTTTACTGCCACATTGTAGGAGCTGAGGCACCACTGAGATTCTTACTCCCAAATGACGATTTCGGCGACGGGATGCATGATCTGTTCAAATGGTATGGCATTCCCGTCAAAAGAATTGACATGCGTGCGGAAGACGAAGGACCAAAGGGTTTAAAGCTCACCACGGGGAAAATCACACAGATTTTCAATAACCCGCCCAAGTCCACGGGCCCTGCTTTGTTCTCGAAAATGCGACACTTCATGGACGCTCAGACACTCAACATCAACCAGGGACCTACGGATGGAACCCTTATGGAGCGCTATTTCTACCCGTCGTGGGCGGGAAAATACTGTCTGAACCGTTATCTACAACTCACGAAGCAGCGGATGAAGCTCCCCAAGCATCGACATCTAGAACCCGAGGAGCAGCAGGTCAATCCTAAGCTGCCTAAGATGGAAGACGTTACTCGGCTCGCTATAATCCATGTTCGTGCCTCTGCAAAATCGGGTATCGGGAGAATAATGGACAAGACAACCTTGAAACACGTCGCTTCATCAATTGCAAAGGCAAACGACCTTGTTTCCAAGTGGGACAACCGGACTGAGCCGTGGAATGAAATGAAATTCGTGCCCGCTCGAAGATTCTCACATATTATTCTCTATGGGGACTTCGACTACTTTGGAGGTCTTGAACACAAGGCCTGGGTAGAAGAGGAGATAAGAGATCCAGAAGTCGAAGTGCTGTTCATATCTCGTCCTTGGGAGGGCAAGAATGAAACGCGAAGATCAGCACCAACAAAGAAAGGCAGGAACGCGGAAAGAGAGGACGAGGAAAGGATCAATGAGGAGGTAAACAGACTGTGGTCAAGATCTCGTAAAACAAGCGAGGAGGGTATACCCCTTCAGGTCAAGAGCCTTGGCATTTGGACGGCACTCTGCAAAAGATACAACCCTAGAGCTTGCGTTATCGGCCATCGCTCAGGGTTCGTGGAGGCTGCTGGACTCATGGGCCTTCCGACATTCTACTTAAACGATGAAAGAGAAGACATCGATAAGAGAGGGACCAAAAAAACAGGAGAACTGCTCTGGGCGCCTTTCCAGAATGCAAGTCGCCTAAGGGAGCTGTCGGACGCGATGAACACTATCATAACCGTGGAAGCACTCAAAAAGCAGTCGAAAACAAAGAGCAGCAACACTGATAAGGTAGAGGCACTCAAGATAGCGCCTGGACATGAGCAAGAACTCACGGCTGCGCTATTTATGTTCATGTGCTGTAACATCGACACGTCTGGCAAGCGCTACAAGAGTTACCCAGCATGGACTGCGCGCGTTGCAATGAGAAAGTCGGAAAGCGGCCGTGTGTGGCTTCTTGAGAAGTACCTATTTGCTGTTCGCAAGTCCGAGGATGTAGGGGGAAAGAAATGGAGTGAGACAGACTTTGGTCTATGGTTGGAGGAGATTGAGAAGATTTGGAACTATGAATGGGAGCTGCGGCGTCTCGGGGTATTGGACTTTGAGTTTGGGATTACCAATAACTGAGCAGGACGGATCGTCGGTCTAGCTAATGAGATATTGAATTCTTGCTATAAATCAAGACTCAAGAAGCGCCATTGGGTAAAAGTAAACCAACTTGGTTTGTTTCTCCCCCCCTTGACTTGAGTGAAGTTTTCGCCCTTCTACCGGGCGTCTTCGCACATGTTGGTATTCCGCCTAAAGATGCGTGACACCACCAGCCACACCTTGCCAGGTGGCTTATCACCATTAGCCCTTCGAACAAGCCACCATTGAAGAGTCATAGCCGCCATTGCACTGTTCCATATGAACGCCACCATCATACCGATCGAGAATGACAATGAAGTGGATATATGTCTTGTTCCGCAAAGGCTCATGACTTGGAAGTCATCGATGCCGTCGGGCAGGGCAAAACCCGAAAGCATGAGAACCGCTTGACAGAGGAATATGTCGGTGTAGTTGACCATCATATGCACCCTGCGCCATCTCCTGTTTATTGAAATCTTTGGCCTGATACTGTTCTCGATGAGGTAGACTCCAACTGCCAATGTCGCCAAGACTGCTGTGACCAAGCCAATGATCTGGATGATAGATGATCAGTACTGCTGTGTCGATACGACATATGACTTACTCCGTGCTCAGTTCGGAAATGGTCTGAGGATCCCATCCCAGTCAGTCCACATAGAATTCCAAGGGCCAGAAGAGGTAGGAAGAAGACGCAGAATAGTATCTTCTGCCACTTTTCAATTCGAGCTTTGAATAGTGGTCGCTCAATCAGTTCGCCGAGAGCGATGAGTGTCGAAAAGATCAGGATGATAGGGTATACAATAAAGAAAGCGAGCGTCATGGCAGCCACTAAAGTCTTCTTAATAATGCCCAGACTATGGAAGCGAACCACTTACCGTGTATGCTCGTTAGTATTATTAAGAGGGATTTAGAAATGGTATTGACGTGGTAGCTGTTCTTGGTAAAGTCGATTAGGTAGGTGTTTCCTGAGCTGGTAATGTTGATAGGGCATTTTGGAACATGCGTGTCGGACGAATGCTTCGATGTGAGGTTTCTTTCGAGCGAAGCTCTTAGACCAACGACGCCTCTGTCGAGCCAACATGCTGAATTGCCCGTCAATAGGTCCAAGTTGCTTTGCAAGAAGTCGGTAACATAAAGCTGGTTATTTATCGTCCCAAAGCAGTACTGACGACGCGATTCTTCATCTGATCTCGGCACATTGAACTGTTGCGATTTTGATAGGCCCTCGATACTTAGTCCGGTCTCCCCATTTACATAGTCAAGATCGGGCGCCGCGACAGCGCTTACTTGGGCTGAGAGTAATGCTGGCACGGACCAAGCCAGGAGAAGCAGTTGCTGAATGCGAGATAACATAATGAAAGCATGTGTCGGGGACTTTAGGTGAGATTAAACGAAAAGAGGAAGTTGCAACAGGAAATTTATCAAATATGAAACCAAAAGCGGTGAAACTGCGAAAGGGGCGCAGACTTTGGCTTACGTCTTGCATCAAGAGCCGTGTTTTTAAAATTAGATTGAAACCTTGGACGCTTCTCCGCGGGACGCCGAAGTGAGAGGGATGCCAGCGTGGTCGAAGCTAAACCTGAGGCTAAATTATTAGTTGTGCAGGGGTCTGAAGTATATAAGTTGGCACATCCTAGTCCTTGAAACATCAGCGTTCAAAATTGACAATGTCGCCAGCTGACAAGGAACTTATGTTGAAAATGCCAATCTTGCCAATTCAAATTTCTTCTATTTCCGAGACCTGTTCATTTGCTTTGGTGCATATTTGTACGCTTGAGAGCTACTCTATTACTTTGTAAATAGTACAAGGTGTTATTCAATAAATTTGAGTTCTCGACTAAAAGTTTCCCTCAGCAATAGCCGCTCTCTGGCCGAGGCTTCCATTCGTATGAGCAGCCTCACCTATCCCAAACTTGTCGCCAATCTTGAATGCACCGAATATCTCCTTACGAACAGGCTTGTTGACATCCCGCCCATAACCACCACCACCCGGCGTGTTGATGATAATCCTATCCCCAGCACTCATCGGCACGGTAGCTTTGCCCCCAAGACTGATCGTCCTGGTGGTGCCGTCCTCTAGGTCGCGTCGGATCCAGAGGTTGAGGCCTCGCATACCCTCGTCGCCACCGGCCATGCCATAGGGTGGAATGACTCGTCTCTCGGAGAGGATGGAAACTTGCAAGGGCATCCTGAACTCGATATCGCGGACACATCCATCGCCACCGCGGTTCAGTCCTCTACCGCCACTGCCCTTTCGTATCGAGAACTCTCTGAGGAGGACAGGGTACCTCCTCTCGAATGTTTCAGGGTCAGACATCCTGGTATTAGTGACGTGCGTGTGTACACCACTCTCGCCCTCCCAGTCAGCACCGGCGCCTGAGCCACCCGCAATTGTTTCGTAATATCCGAAACCTTTGATCTCTTCACCGGTTGCAGGGTCACGGCCACCAAATCCAAAGGTAAGATTGTTGCATGTACCTTGCGACGCTGCACAGGCCTGGAAGGCCTTGAAAACAAGATCCACGATCCTCTGCGAAGTCTCGACATTGGAACCAACTGTAGCTGCTTGAAGTGAGGGCGAGAGAAGTGTATGAGGTGGCATTTTCAACTTGATTGGCCTCAAGCAGCCCTGGTTAAGAGGAGTTTCTGTAGCAATCATCGATCGCAGGCAATACTGTGTCAGTGCTGTTAGTAACAATATCCATGTAAATAGTATAGCCTTTTTCCTACCATGATACCCGAATACATAACCGCCGGGGGACAGTTGAGATTTCCGTAGTGTTCTGGGCCAGTACCTGTAAAGTCAAAACAAGCATCGCCAGTCTCGCCATCAATAGTAATCTTAAGTGCTAGAGGTGTTCCGTCATCGAGGTAGTCGACAGCCTCCAGGTCCTGGCCTTCAAACTGCTTAGAGAACTTCTTGAGTAGCTGTCTAACAGCCTGTGCAGCATTATCTTGGATTGCTTCCATATAGAATTGGATAACAGGCCAGGTGTATTCCCGAATCAGAGTGTTAATAAGCTGGATGCCCCGATTGTTTGAGGCAATAGCAGCTTTTAAGTCCGCTATATTATCTCGAAGCGTGCGGGTGCCACTGCATCCGGGGTAAGACCCAGGAATATCAACCAAGATCTCATAGAGACCTTCTTCATCAAAGATGCCCTCCTTGACTAACTTGAATGTTTCAATCGCAACGCCTTCTTGCCATAGCTCAGTCGAGTTCGGGGGCATAGAACCAGGTGTAATACCGCCGATATCAGCGTGGTGGCCACGATTCGCAACAAAGAATAGAATCTTGGTAGGGTCATTCATATCAAATACCGGGGTGGTGACCGTGAGGTCAGGAAGATGGGTGCCTCCAGCACGAGGGTGATTACTTAGCAGAACATCACCAGGCTTTAGGTCTCCCGGTTTACTATATAACTGTGCCTGGTATGCGATGGCATAGCTCATAGAACCTAGGTGACCGGGGATATGCGGTGCATTGGCTACCAACCCTCCACTAGCCGAAAAGACTGCACAAGAAAAGTCAAGTCTTTCCTTGATATTGATGGAGATGGATGTCTTCTGCATTGTCTGCCCCATCTGCTCTGCAACACTCATAAAGCGATGTCCAAAGACGCTCAGCTGAACAGGATCAACGATGTCAGTGGAAATTTCGGGCACCTGGACATCGAGGATATCAAGGACTGTATGTTCCGGTAGGATTGTAGCAGCACTGAACGGGTCCAGGACAATAGTTTGCGTCTTATCCACGACCATGGCAGGACCCTTAATTTGGCTGCCCGTAGCAAGTCCATTGAGGTAGTATAGATCAGTGTCGACCCATCCCTTGTTTTCAAAGAAAACCTTGGTACTTCCCCTGGCTTTGATGGGAGTCGTAGGAGGAGAGGTATGAACTCTGGCCAACTCCTCAAATGGATTCGTCTGCTTCAGGTCCACTCCCATGCCAACACTTCGAACACGAACGCTGTCGACAATCATGTCGCGAGATTGTGTAAAGCCAAATTCTTGGAAATGGCGCTTCTTGAATGCTTCACCAAAGCCAGCAAAGGAATCTGGGCGCTGGATCATCAGCGATGTGTCACTGCCTTGATATCTCATGTTGAGGAAGGTCTCGTGTCGAATATCGGTATCTTTGAAGCCTTGACTAGCCAATGCGAGGCGTCCCTTCTCACATAGGCGATCGAAACGGTCTTGAAGATGGCTATACGCATCTTCAGAGAAAATAGCAGTCCCAGGCTCTTGGCCTTCAACCACCACATCCGCCAGAGCCATGCCATAGGCTGAAAGGATGCTCGAATACCTCGGGATGATAACGCGACTGATACCAAGATCCTGAGCAATCGCCACAGCATGTTGGCCACCAGCGCCGCCAAAACAGCCCAGGTTGTGAGAGCTTGTTTCAAACCCACGGCCCTCACTGAGTGTCCTGATTGGCCTCGTCATAGTGGTGTTGGCGATAGTGATGAAACCCATGGCGACTTCCTCAGAGGTAAGCATGGTAGCACCGCTTTCGGTCAAAGTTGAATTAATAGAGTCGGTCATCGCCAAGAACTTCTTCTTGACGATAGCGTAGTCCAAGGGTCGCGGGAAGAGATCTGGGATAATCCTGCCCAGGAAGAAGTTGGCATCTGTGACCGTCAAGGGCCCCCCTCGACCGTAACAAGCAGGACCAGGATTGGCACCAGCGCTTCCCGGGCCGACCTTGAATAAACCGTTTTCATAATCAAGAATAGAGCCACCGCCTGCGGCTACGGTGTTGATGTCCAGTTGAGGAGTTTGGATAGTGACTTCTGCGATAGTGCTTTCAAAGATATGTTCAAGAGATCCAGCATAACGTGCGATGTCAGTGCTGGTGCCACCCACTGAAGATTCGTCGTTAGATTGCAGACAACAAAGATTATAGGGACTCAGGGTGCTTACTGTCAAATCCTAAAACAGGAGTCTTATCAGTTTCGTGGTAGCAAGTCTTGGAAAGTCCAATGACACCACCTGCAGGACCGCTCAAAACTCCTCGAAGGCCGGAGAAGTTGGTGTAGGCTGTCAAACCACCATCGGACTGGTTAAGCAATAGCTTCCTGGAGTTTCCATCCTCTAGTCTCCCTTCGAAACCCTCCCGGAAGTTATTGAGGTACTCGTGCATTACGGGGGAGAGATAGGCATCAGCGACAGCGGACTGGCTTCTGGGTACGATCTTTGCCATTCTCTGGAGCTCGGCAGATGACGAAACAGTGAATCCCATCTCGCGCGCAATCTTGGCAACGCCCATCTCGTGGTCTTCAAAGGTGTAAGAGTGAAGCATAGCAATAGCTACGCTTCGGTAGCCTTGATCCCATATCTTGGAGAGATCGCGACGGACCTGGTCGTAGTCTGGCTTCTTGAGCACGCGAATGACCTCGCCGGAGAGGCCTATCCTAAGCGCCGGGTCCGAATCAACGTTGGTGATAGGCTGAGGATCTGGGTCTTCGGCATAGCCCTCAATGGTGACACGCTCGTCAACCTCAACGACTGACGAGTACAGCCTGGCCATTCGGCGAACTGACAAGTCGAAGATGTGGGGTCTAGCTTGGTTGCCGATCTCCAGGATGTCGCGGAAGCCCTTTGTGATGAACAAAACCGTACGCTCACCCTTCCGTTCTAGGAGGGCATTGGTAGCTACTGTCGTTCCCATCCGGATAGACTCAATAGCATCGAGATTCAACGCCGACCCCCGAGGAATGCTCTTGCCGGTGGCAGCTTCTAGTATTTGTCTGATACATTCTGTAGGGGCATCCTGGTACTCATCTGGACTTTGAGATAGGACCTTCACTACCAGCTTTTCATCTGTTTCGGGAAGCAATGCCCATGCATCGGTGAAAGTACCTCCCCTGTCAATGGCGATTCGGATACCACCATTGCCAGACTTTGGCATTGTTGATTCGATTGGTGCGGGCATCTTGGAAGACCGTGAATTTTATTTATAGTACTGGCGGTCTGAAAGATAGAAAATACGATAAGCAATAGTACCGTTTCTGAAAACTGTTTCGAAGCGTCGTGGCCTCTTTTCTTATTGGTTTTTTTTCCACGACAGAATCGGAAACCTTAACATTCACCCGTTACTCGGTCATTAGGTAATCCAAGCTTTGTAACTCCGGTTACCGACCTTGTTTCCCGCATCAAGCGCTCCGAACTGCATAGTTACATGACAGTTTGTCGCTGCGGGGAACCGATGCCGACAAATGTTATCAGCGCTGATAGTGAGATCGGCATGGCTGATAACAAATGTCGGTCCACAATCAGTTTGCCGAGATGTCGCAGTAGCATCATCAGGGCATTGAACCAACAGCAAAACAGCACAGACTACCATTCGATGAACGAGGATTCAAGGTGTGAGGGGCTCTTGGCTGTTACGGGAACGGTCATGTTATCAAAGTCGGCCGACGTACCCCGAATTCAGATATTGGCACGAGGCCTGCATCCCTGTTTGAGCTGTACCCTGCCTGGTATGTTACTATATGTAACCCAAATAAGATACGTATCTCGGATAACCTATCTGAAATGGTTGAGATACTTGCTGATCTGAACTAGATATCGGATCTTATTGTCATTGGCATTACAGACATGACTCTCATTACAATGGCATTGGAGACAAGCCATAATTATCCAACATTTTCTCTCTTTATCCATTCCCACTCATAGGTCACCAAGGCGACACATTTCTTTAATTCAAGTGTTTCATCCAAGCCTTCGCAATTTCATTCACACAACCTGACTCAGATTATACAACTCGACCTCGTAGCCATGGATGATCACGCCAGTCACCCAAACAAAGAAGCCATCGTGCCTGACGCGTCCTCGACGCAGCCTGGATCCGAATACCTCGATGGTACGATGGAGTACTATATTGACCCTGTCAAGGAAAACAAGATAATGAGAAAGTTTGATGTATTTACGCCAACTACAACCTTTTTAACGTACTTCTGCTGACCCATTCAGCTTTACACTATCATTCCTATGGGCATCCTGTACCTCATGTCCAACCTCGATCGAAGCAACCTGGGCAATGCGAACATTGCTGGAATGCCTGAAGACATTGGCCTGACAGGAAATCAATTCGGTATCGCCACCAGTCTTCTGTACGTTGGCTTAGAACTACTTGCAAGCAAGAACAGCACAAGCTGACTGGAATCAGATTCGCCACCTATGTACCGTTTGAAGGACCTGTCGCTACGCTGCTTAGAATCATTGGACCAAAACCCCTCATGACGACGTGCGCTTTTACTTGGGGTTGTACAACTCTTGGGATGGGTATGTGTTGGACAATGGTTCCCTGAAATTATGACGATTTCGCTGATGAGAAGCAGCCTGGATCACCAATTACAAAGGTTTATATGCGTGCCGTCTGCTCATTGGCCTTTTTGAAGCTGGGCTGATCCCTTGCATCAACGTCTACATTGGTTGGGTTTATAAGAAATCGGAGCGAGGCCGACGATCATCCTACATCTTCGCCTTCTCCGCCTTTTCCAGCGCCTTTGGAGGCGTCCTCGCATTTGGCCTCACCCAGATCAAAACAGCTGGCTTTGAGGGATGGCGTTGGTTGTTCGCTGTTGAGGGCGCTATGACTATCCTCTTTGTTCCAATTTTCTGGTTCATATTTCCAAACAAGCCCCAAACTGCCTGGTTTCTCACAGACGACGAGAAACAATTATTGAAGGCCCGTTATGACGCTGATCCTTCCTGGGGCCAGGATGATCCATTCTCATGGGCAGAAGTCTTCAAGGCTTTCAAGGACCCCAAGTGGTACGCTTTCTTTACATACCAATTCTCTGTCAACATCTCCCTGTATGGTCTCACTACCTTCATGCCTGCCATTGTTAGGGGATTGGGATATACCTCTGTTCATGCGAATCTCATGACAGTTCCCATCTTCTTGTGCTCACTTGTTTTCTTTCTCGTCATCGCCTATTTCTCGGATAAAACTGGCTACCGTGGGCCGTTCCTTGTAATAAGTCTCGTTCTGCTCATTATTGGATATGCCATTTTGATCGCTGTTGATAACCTCAAAGTGCGATTTTTGGCTAGCTTTAGTAAGTGGGGTCTTTCAAGAACAACATTGCTTAAGCAGAGATCTAACATTATATAACAGTTGCTGCTCTCGGAATTTATCCCACTACTGGTTTGTCCATCATGTGGATACAAGACAACGTTGCGAGATACTATAAGCGCGCCACTATGGTCGGATTTACCCTCACTCTGGGGAACACTGCTGGTGTGGCTGTTGGTCAAATCTTTACCGCTCAGTCAGCCCCGCGTTACAAGACTGGCTTGACCATCAGTACGGGACTTGCTTTTTTCGCGCTTGTTGATGCTTGTGTTCTCATGGCTATGTTTGCATGGACTAATAAGAAGCGATCGGACAAGATTCTAGCAGCTGAGCAGGCTGGAAACCCTATGGTCTCTGAACCAGAGAAGGGTGATTATAATATTTACTTTAAATACTCACTGTAGTTTTTATAATTTACTTATTATATAACAAGAGTACTTGGTTTTTATATCGAGTCACGAGGGACACTTTGTCTTCGATGTTGGAAAATGTGAAAGGGGAACTTGCGCATCATGTCAAGGCGCATGAGGAAAGTTAGGATACTGCTGAGAGAAGAGCTTGAAAAGCATGAAGGGGTTGGCAACTGTAGTCATCTGACCAGTCGGATCAGTATGTTTGGCTTCAAGGGTCTGGGCAGGGATCAGGTATAGCGTCTCCGAGATAAACATCACATTTATCTCGTATGTAATGGATGTGCAAGCATGAGCGATTCAAATGAGGGTAATTTCAGATACATTGCGGATTCGATGGCTAAGCTCGCGTAGTTTTATAAGTAAGCTGTTTGTGCACTCTGCCCAACATGATACGCCCAAGCGATACCGAGTAAGAACTGTTCTCGTCCGAGGTTCTGAGTGCCGACTTGAGATTTCTCCAAACAAGCTGCTAATATACATAGAAATTTGTTTCTCCGGGGTCATCTCTCTTCATCCTCTTGTTTTGGGCCTTCAGTGTAAGCTTGAGAGGCACTGTGATGAGGATGACTCCGACGGCAAAGCAAATGCTAACAATCCATGCAGTCAAGTAATGAGGTGAGTCTGAGGCCGGCCAAAGGTACGGTGTGTAAATGTTGGATAGGTTGCCCATCGTGTTACATATGGCGATAGCCGCAGCCTTCTTCTCACTTGTTTGCCCAAGGATAGCTCTGGCCCACGATAGTATGATGTTGTTAATGCCGAAACTGAAGCCCACGAACAAAAAGATGCTGAACATCCGAGCAGCAAAATTATTCGTTACAGCTGGTATAATGAAGCCAACAATAACGATACTCTTACACACTATAATATGCCAGGTACGCTCATTCCAGTGGCCGGATGTCCAGGCAATAACTAGTCCGACAGCGCCGGCAAGGAGGTAAGGAGGACAGGTTAGGGCCAATGTAATAGTTCTGTTATATCCAAGAGTTCCAATAACTGTAGGAAGGAAGTTCTGGAACCCAACTGATGATATATGTAGGTTATACATCAGACACATCGCCCAAGTACGCCAGTCTGTTACAGCCTCTTGCAGACCGGTCCAGATACTGGTGCCTTCTCGAATTTCGGTAGTGTCGGCAACGATTCGGTTGTGTGCCAGCTGTCTTTCGTCCTCTGTCAACCATCTAGTAGTTAGAGGATGATCTGGTAGGAATACAAAGGCTAGTAGGGCGGTGACAGCTGATAGGGAACCTTGAATGATGAAAAGCCTGTGGCCTAGTAATTAGTTGTGCTCTAAGCAACTATTATGGGTTCGTGAGCACGTACCATTGCCAACCAGCTAAACCGTGGACCTTATCAAGGCCAGCGAAAATGCCAGCTGCAATAAGTCCCGCAAAGGAGCCGCAAAACATGTTGCCAGTAGTCAGAATAGCAAGCCTAACCGCAATTTCCTTGCGTGTATAGAATATACTAATGATATAGAGGGCTCCCGGGTAAAACTAGCATGCACATTATCAGTATAGATCTTTCTATAACAGACAGAGACTTACAGGGGCTTCAACAATTCCAAGGATGAAGCGAAGAGTCACCATGCTGCTATAGCTTTTTGCTAAGAATGTTAAGAGACTAACAATCGACCATGCAAAGAAAAAGCTCGCCATGTACCAAGAGGGCCTGACTCGATTCAGAATCATATTGCTGGGAATTTGGCCAGCTCTAAGTAGAAGCAATCAGTTCTGTAGTTGCTCGTTTAGCGATTTCAGCAACACTTACATATATCCCACAAATAAGATAGATACACATGTATTATACTCTGTCTTCTTCAAGCCGAGATCTTGCTCCAGATTATTGAGTCTTGCATTAATAATAGCATTACGATCGAGGTAGTTGAACGTGTACATAAACCATAAGATAGGCTAACGAGGTCATAAGTCAGTAAATGTTTATCAGCAGTAGGACCGATTTCAATGCTTACCATAATATACCAATCCAACTTCTTGACCAGAGCTATTTCTCGGGGGTTTGTCTTTGCATGTGCTCCGAATTTATCAACCTTATCCATAGCGGGGAACTTGGAGAGTTCAGGATCATTCATGTTCTGGCTTTGTACCAGCGTAATGCAATTCTCAGTGTCTCCACGGCTTTCTGTTTTTTTCTCAATGGTGGAGACGGGAGTCATTGACGTAGCTGCTGCCATTATGGGAAAGAGTTATACAGAATGTTTAGTCGAGATCAATGTCTGCACCATTACTGAAAGAACCGTTCAGGGAGATGGTTTTATAGTTTTCATTCTCGTATGGGGGGGTCACGGGGATCCTCAACTGTTAGGAGAAAGTAAAACGCGGGGTAAAGCGTCTAAGATGCATCCAGGTCCAGATGTAATCGGGGCAAGGGGTCTTAGTCGTTGAGATTACATCTTGCATGGGCCTCTTGATCTATAATCTAACTCTCGGTACCCCGCCCCGAGATGCTGCCAGAGATAAGGGTAATATAAGGTACTGATACTCCAGCGGATAAAGGCATCGGTGTAGTTGACAACAGTCTTGGTGCGGAAGGGTATCCGGAGCCCACCAATCGGTGAGAGAGAACAAGGTCAAGCGTAATACTGATGCCGGGTGTTGAGTCAAAGGTAAGGTGATTAAACAACTGACAGTCAATCCAAACACCAGAGTGTCGGAGTAACATTCGATATCTTTTTTTTAATGACTCGTCATTTTCCTGTGCTTATCTCGGAATATTTCACATTGTAAACTTTCAACAGGAGTGTCAGGACGACATCCGTTGTTTCTCCCAGGTGTTTGGAATCATCGGTCATTGTCATTGATGAATCGCTCTATTCATTGCCCGCTTGTACCTGGTGTCCCATTTGGTTCAGGAGGTTCTATGGCGCGCGTCTCACATAATTGGACAGTCGGCCGCTCGTGTCGGCTGAGCTAAAATCGGTGATCCCTGCACCTCGGCATGAAGATTTGGCTTGCAAGTCACAAATTGAAGAGGGTGTACAGGCAGAGCAGACTATCTCGGGAAACCCGACTGAGAAGCCAGGATTCGTTGGTATGGCTGCGTGCTGAGATACCGAAGTTGATAGTATGAAAGTGCTTAGAAATCTTTCTTCGTGAGCGTTTGACTATCAGCGAATCAGTATCTGCATTAAAAAATTAATATATAAAACCTTCATCATTATGAGGTTTTGAGTCTACCTCTTGATTCTTGTAGCGAACTATAGGAGAACGTTTTAGCCGAATAAAAAGTGTACACTCTAACTTCAGGTCAGTAAGCGCGAATTTCATACTTCACAGAGTTATACATGCCAGTTTGCCTACAGAAAGCACTTAGCCTGTCTTCTGAAGCTATAAATTTGTAAGGTGTAAGATACCAAGTACCAGGGTGTTTATCTCACAAATTTCCGCTTGTCTTAGATAACGCCGCAGCCCATGATCAAGATAATTTGAAATAATTCAATGCTACTCTAAAGAGTAGCGAGTCAATGATCCCAGGCCGGTCACAAAGACCGAATTACTCCGTATCTGAGATAGTCCAAGAAGGATGGGAAGATTTCAACTTCAAGTGCATCCTTCCAGATTATGATAACGAACTATGGGGGTGGACCAGCCATGGCTATGCGTAGTCTACCGTTGCCAAGAAGTGGGCTACCAGCTAGCCATGAATATAAGCACAATGGGGAGGGAAATCACACATTATTGACCATCACAGAGTGACATGCTGAAGCTTCTCCTTTGAGAGATCAGTCGGCACGAAGTCTAGGTTAGGCAAGACAAAAAGACTATCAGCAGACCCGCTCAGATAACCAATCGGCATTATCAGAAGACCATGAGCCGACCATCGGTTAACGAGTAATACTGCTGCCGACATTGCCAAGCCAATCGGCCGGCTTTTTGTAGCAGGTAAGACAAGGACATTAGACGAGTCAGAATATGTATTTTACCGTGAACGGTAACCATTGGACAACTCGAGTCCTTGAGACAGCCAAGGCAAGCGAAGTTCGTGTCAATTCCCAAGATGTCTCCTTGCAGTCTCATTGAAGTACCGACCCTGCCCAGGGATGAGGCTTTTGCACTAACTTCTGACTTCATCGCCGATAATGATCCCAACAAAGTCAGTCTCGGAGTTGGAGTTTACCGTGACGGTGAGGGAAAGCCATGGGTGCTTTCGAGCGTGCAGGCAGTGAGTACCCAAGAGTTCAAGCGGGTCGATTCCCTTCAAGTATTTCAACGACCTGAGTAGAAGCTTATGTAGATTTATTTATAGGCCAAAGATGTCCTCCACCAAACGCCTGGCTTAGGACACGAGTACTTGCCAATTCAGGGCTCTGCTCCGTTCCTCAGTGTCTATAGTAAGAATCCCATACCCTCTGCAGAGCCACTCTCATAATGGTCTAAGAATGCCTCTAGAAGACGGTTTTCTAATGGGTCGATAGAAAAGTTTCCATGCCCCGTCTCAATAAAACCTGAGTCGGTGTTCGCTAGAGTGTCAAGAAAACCAAAGCTATTCGTGTTGTGGCTGTCATGTTCTGTGCTAGGGGAAGGCAAAGGCATTGTTGCCATGTTGCCCGGGGTAGAGCTGGAGTTTGTCTGAGGTATGGGGGCAAGCCCCTCCGTATTTGAAGTTATCACCATGCGACTGACCGTCTCGTGAATCTGTTGCAACCTGGGAAAATAGTTTCCTGCAGCTACATTTCCGTTGTCTTTCATGAGTGCCATTAGCTGGAGTCCAGTCTGAATCGCATCCGAATCACCTGTATTGGGTGAGAGAATGGCTGATATGATCAGGACAAGTGTTGAGGCAAATAAGTGAAGGGCATCAAAAAAACCCCGTATAGCTAATGAGTTTTCAACGAAGAGGTGAGAGAAGATGGTATTTGAGGTACGAGCGGCTGAAACGCATGCTTCAGCGAGTGTCTTGAGGGTATCTGTGAGAGGCAGCTTAGATGTTTGGGGCTCAGGACCCCGTCTAACCTTTTCCGTCAAGGCATCAAACAAAACAGGTCGTGTAGTCAAAATGATGCATTGGTTAAAGTGCAACTGCAGCGATGCCACGGAACGGCTTGCGCCTTGGCTCCATCGAAGATTCGAGGGGACGTGGGAGTCCCACTTTCTCAGTCTCTGCAAGATAGCACGTATATGCTGCACATAGTCGTCTGAAGTTGCATTCTTGCGGCCGCAGCCATCGTACTGGATAAGGCCAGTGATGCGAGCCAGGTTGATATGAGCAACAAGATGGGCAGAAGATCCCAGTTGTTGCTGCGCCTCGGCCGACAGAGTCTCTGACGAAGGCATGTCAACGTCAATACCGGCATCTTGAATTCCTGTGGGAAGCCCTAGCCTTGCCGAGGTAGACCGTTCAAAGACGTAAACCGTCCACCAAAGACGGATCCTATGCTCCTGCTCCAGAGTTCGCAACTTAGGATTCTCGTGCCTAATGCGACGATGTAGTCCAAGAGACGTGCAAAGTCGCAGCGCGATACCAATATAGTGGTTTGCTGACTTGGTTCTACCAAGAGCGTCGGAATAAAAACACTAGACAGAGACGTACGTCAAGACTAATTTATTGAGGGTAGACCGTCTATCGGAGTAGGCTGGGCAGACTTACGAACAAAGTTAGTGTCTCTATTTGACTGGTGGTCGGGTCCTCATAGAGATCTTGAAGCAGCTGAGTGGCAGTTATAAAGTAGTCCACTCCAGGCACTCGGCAGTCTTTGGGTTCGCTGCTTGGTGCAACTGGTGTCGAGTAGAGCTCCCCAAGAGCTAGTACGACAAAGAACTTGCACGCCCAGACAGCATCATAGCAATGAGTAGTGGCATTAACATCATATGCAGCATCAAGCTGGCGCAGAAAGTCACGCTCGAGAAAGAAATGGTAGTCGTGTCCAATGAAACGCAAGAATACTCGAACAAGAAGGTAGGCCCGAATACGGTCCGGAAGCTTGCAGGCCGCAGGGCTCTTGACCTGGCGCGCAAACGCAGGATCTCTATAAAAGGCATAATTTCCCGACGGGGACTGCATCGACTGTGGGTTCAGACATTGTAAAATCTGCTGGCTGAAATCCACACAGGTTGACTCCCCGGGGAGAGTTTTACGAGCAGCAGGGCGTTGTAAGTTATCCCTCATAAAGTTGGTGTTTTCATTGGCGTTGGAAATGGCACTTGGAGAAGGGGATATGCTAACGGTCTGTTGCGCACTGCCAACAGAGACATTTATGTTGCGGCCCAGGCGGCTGGATTCTGAATTCAAGGCCCCGATTTGTAACTCATCATGATAGCTTTGCGGACTAACTGTCAGCACCAGCGTTGAAGAACAGACAAGCTGAATCCATTACTCACCCTGGAGATACAGCAACCTTTTTCTTGCGTTGTGGATAAGAGCATTCGGAGACTTTCTTGGAGCTCCGGCACCTCAAGCAGGGTACCCCTCCCAAACACTTCACCTTGAGAGAGTGACATCGGGTACACCTATAAGGGCCTCCCGTTAGCCAAGCTTGGGTGGGTTGGTAGGGAAGGCTGTGAGACGAGAAAAGACGACTGCTTACGCGACTGAAGAGCGAGTCTTGCGAGCTCGAGCTGGTGGTCGCGTGGTCCCTAAGTCGGGCTGTGAAGAGCCATTCATTGACGCAACCGATGGTCAGGCGGTTCGGTTGGTCGACGGATACCAGTGGATGGCTAATAAAGTATTGGTGACTTGACGATTATTTTAATATCGCATCACAGGCAGAGAGGGGAAAGGAGGGGATCCAAGGCCTGCAACCTCAATTAAGAAAAGAAGAGACCGGGGTTGGAGGCCCGAAGGTCGTCGGAGTAATTCCCCGATATCGATAGACTAATCCCGCTTTATTCTAATTGGCTACTTAGTCCGCCACCATTACAGTTTAGGCCTAGATACAATCAGCCCAACACATTTGATCTCTACATCAGTATTCTCAGGAAGCGTTTTGACGGCCACGCAACTATTCGATTCAGTCAGTCAGACAGAGGAAGAAGAGGAACAAAGTTAGAGAAAGAAAAAAACCAAAGCGCCGTAGTGTAGGGTATGTATGTACGTTCTTGATGGCTTGACCTCCCCCCAGTATTCTTCGTAGACCTGATTCATCTGGGCAAAGTCTTTCATGTCTGACATAAAGACATTGACTTCAACAACGTCGTTTAGTGAAGAACCGGCTGCTTCCAGAACAGCCTGCAGATTCCGGATGCATTGCCGCTGCAGATGAATGTATTATTAGTCTCAGTGAAATAGAACGTAGGGCGTAGACATATGAAGAGAAAGAAACATCAAAATAGAGGGAGAGCTCACGGTGTGTTCCTGCACAGTGCCCCTGACAATCTGGCCATCTCAGTTCTTGGGCAGCTGACCTGAGCAGAAGATAAAGCCATTGGCAACAATAGCCTGGTTGTAGATGGGGCGCGGCTTTGGCGCCTTATCAGTGAACACTGGGATCTTTGACATCTTTGAATGGAAAGGAAACCATGGGCAATTGATGGGGGACGTAGTGTATATTGTGTAATCGACGCCACCACAATCTAAGAGCCTCATTGCGGAGAGGTCTCTTTATGTACAACGGTTGCCATGACCTTGTCGGCTTGTCCATCTATAGGTTCCCTGCCATAACGGAAGTCGGGCCGACGAAATTCATGGTCCGGTTTTCCCTTGAAATCAGATTCAAAGGGCATCACGTAATAATGCACATGGTAGGTCCTCAGTACCATTCTTGCTGTCTTGCTTTGCGTCCCGCTTCGGCAGGCCGATAAGCCCCGCCCTTTGCCGTCCCGAGTCCTTCACGCAACAAGCTGATAAGGAACTGCACGCCGATACCAACACCATCCACAACCATGACTTGGCCCTGGTGCTTGCCGACGGCTTCTTCGCAGGCCTCCTTGGCCCCAGTCATGCCAGCACAGCCGAGGCAAATGCAATCGGCCTTCCTCCCATCGACTAGCTCCTTCGCAGCCCGAACAACTCCTGCGAATACCTCCTCCTTCGGCTTGTTCTCCAGATCCAGCACCGAGATTCTACAGGCAGCACAGCCTGCTGAGAAGTTGCCAAACCCGTAATCACAGATGGTCTGCTGATGGAGTATCTCGGAACGCTCGCTCGTGGTTACGATGCCCAGCTTGTTCCCGCACATTCTTGAGGCGTAGAGAGCCGATTCCATGATTCCAAGCACAGGCCCGTCGACCTCCTCGCGGAGAGCAGCAATGAGAGGATGGTTGCTGAAGCAGCAAATGAGGAAAGCGTCAAAGCGATGCTTGATAGGCACAATACTGCGCAAGCATTCGGCTGACGAGAGAACACCGTCGACTCGGCCCTCAATCGCGCTGGGTGCTGGCTGTGGAGCAGTGAAGCCGTGCACTGTTACTCCCGGTGGAATCTTGCTGGCAATGCTTTCGAGGCAGTTCTGGGTCATATGAGGAGAAGAATTTGGGTTGATCAAGAGGATGTCGATTGGCGCTTGTTGGGTGCCCCTGAATGTTTGAAAGGTAGTATCCATTCTGGAGGGCTTACGAGCCGCTGAGTGGCCAGTGTATCTATTTTTGGTTTTGGTTTGGTGTTGCTGGCAGAAGCTCTACAGGTAGAACTACGTTCGGTGGGCGACGGGCCCTTTCTTATATCCCTTCCCACATGCCCCCCCACATCCATTGGGGTCATTCGGCAGACTCAGGCCTCGTTCACCATTAGCTTCCACCTTATTTTAAGTACACCTGAAAATAATAAATGTAATGATAACAATCACAAGAGCAACAGCAGCAGATGACCAAGGTATCAGATAGGAGTCAATTTGGTAATCTATTACTTGATCTACAGCCAAAGCTCTCGTTCACCCGGTAGCATACCTCTTCCCTGCTGGCCCATCTTGCCCGTTACAAGCTTTCCCCTTTTGCGGTGTAAGAACTGTCCAAAGCCCTTTTCTCCAATGATTCCGGAACCGTCGTGTTGCCAAACCACCTTGCCTCTGAGGATTGTGTATCTGGGCCAGTTCTGAACAGAGATCCCTTCAAAAGGCGTGTAATCAACGCCATGATGGAGGTGACTCTGGCTGATGGTCACGTTGCCTCTTGTGTCTTCCGGGGGATACCAGATGACCATGTCTGCATCATAACCCACCATCAAAGTTCCCTTTCTGTCATCCATTCCATACAACCTGGCGGCGTTGCTGGCTGAGAGGCGGACGAATTGCGGCAGAGTGATACGAGCCTTTTCAAGTGGCAAGCATCCCTCCGACTGGTTGAAAAGAAGCGCCATCCTGGTCTCAATTCCAGGTAATCCGTTGGGCACTTTGGAGAAGCGGATAACGCCGTTTTCGATGCCAGCCTTTTTTCCTAAGGGATGGTCGTATTGCGACGTGGCATGGTCCGAAGACCAGACAGTGAAAGTGCCATTGGCCAGACCACGCCACAACCCCTCGAGATCTGCTGGATGATGGCGCAAGGGCGGTGCGCATATGAACTTGGCGCCGTGAGACTTGTCACCGTGCTGGCATTGCTTGATCTCCTCAGAGAGAAGGAACAGGTAATGGGGACAGGTCTCAGCATGGACTGGCAGAAGCCGCGCCTGAGCTGCCCTGACATGCTCAACGGCCGTTTCAGAAGACATGTGTACAAGGAGAATAGGGGCGTCAACCAGTTCAGCTAACGAAATAGCTCTATATGACGCCTCATCTTCAGCAATTCGTGGCCTGGCCACTGCGTGGAAGAAAGGATCTGTATTTCCTTTTCGCTTGAGACGGTCAATCACCATGGCAATCATGTCGGAATTTTCGGCATGTATCATAGTAGTCATGCCCAGGCTAAGGCAAGACAGCATGACATCGAGTAACTGCCCATCGTTGAGTTTGTAGGGCTCGTATGTCATGTACAACTTGACAGATGTGATGCCTTCATCATCAACCAGCTTTGGTAGTTCGTCCTTGAGGATCTCCTCAGTGGGATTTGTGAGGATAGCGTGGAACCCATAATCACAATACGCTTGCCCGTTTGCCTTGGCGTGATACTTCTGCACCGGTTCCAGCATGGAAGTCTCGTGGCGTTTCTGACCAGCGAAGGCTAGAACAGTCGTGGTTCCACCTGCAATGGCACTTCGAGAGGCAGTCTCCCACGTATCGCCGGTTGGCATGTTGTCTTGTTGAATGTGTGCATGTGAATCTATCCCACCTGGTGTGATGAAACCACCTTGGGCATCTATCACTTGCGAGCTGGATCCGGAGGCAAGATTGTAACCAATTGCGACGATCTTGCCACCTCGAATACCGATTTCTAAACCAGCAGGTAAAACCTCACTTGCGGTCACCTACGAGCAATCATTTTATCAGTCGAGGCTGAGCGATTTAGCAATGGTTACACATACAAGAATACCGTTCGTGACGACGAGGTCGTAATCATCGCGTTGCTGTAAAGACATGATTGAGGTTGTAAGTAAGGCTTAGTCGGGGGTCAGTGATGGCTTAACAATCCTTGATGAACGAATAGCGTTGTTATTGCAATAAGATTTCAAGTTGCCAATCATGCGTTGCCCCGAGTTCAGAGAGCATTTAAGCTATGTCCTCCGACCCCAATCGTTGTTTGACTCAATGCCGTTGATGGTCGGGTCGGTAAGGTGCACGACCCAATTTTAATCGTTATCTCGGCCGCTGCAGGGTCTGAGTGGTGGTGAAGATAGCATCGGCATCGGTTCAGCGTAATCCACCTGCTCGGGGTCTAGTGCCGATCGATCCATGCATCTCTCCCTCAACAGGCTGTATTAGTAGTTAAGTGGTGAGAGAGCATCCAAATTGACTGGACTCTTAATGAATGCTTGAATTTCGCTTTAGCTATAGGCGAATTACACACCGCATCCCAACATAATTCATTCACTTATTGAACCGCCGCTTGACAGACACAACCATGAGTGCCAAACCGGACTTACTCATCATCGATTCAACGATTCTGGACGTCGACGTTGCTCGCCGGAAAGCTTTGGCCGAGAAATTCAATCTACTATACTACGATTGCGCTACAACCGATGAGTTCAAAGAGCGAATGAAGCCAGGCGGCACTTACGCCGGGATTGTGGCCATCATGCGTAATGGCTGGCACAAAGCTGGCCCTCTGGCAAACCAGCGTCCGTTCGCTGCCGACGTTGTGCCCTACTTTCCAGCATCTCTGAAGCTCATCGCTTGCAGCGGACACGGATATGATGCTGCTCATGTCGAAGGGATGACCGCCCGTGGAATTTGGTACTGCAATACCCCTAACGCTTGTACTGAAGCTGTAGCCGTAACAACTGTGTCTCTCATCATCGATTCGTTTCGTTTTCTATCCTTTTCCCACTGGTGTGCGAGATACGACTGGATGAGGAGTCGAGAGTTGGGGCTGAAAGCTGTCGACCCGACCAACAAGTCTCTGGGCATCGTAGGCTTTGGCGATATGGGCCTGGCAGTTGCCCAGAAGTGCGAGGCTGCATTCGGGATGAAGATTCACTACCAGGGTCCACGGCGTAAGCCAGAAGCTGAGAAGATGTTGAACCACGGGGCAGTTTATCATTCAACAGTTGATGAGATGATTCCCGAGATTGACTGCATTGTTCTTGCTGCGCCATACACCAAGGACACTCATCATCTACTCTCGGCAAAGCAGTTTTCTCTTGCAAAGAAGGAGGGTCTCCGGGTGGTGAACATTGCAAGAGGCGCAATGATCGATGAGGACGCTTTGATAGAGACTCTTGAGTCCGGGCGCGTTTCCGGGGCTGGGCTTGACGTTCATGCTGACGAACCAAGGGTTATTCCCCGACTGAAGGATAACTGGAAGGTCACTCTCTTACCTCATATCGGAGTTTGCTCAAATAGTAGTTGGAAAAACTTTGAGAAGATAAATCTCGATAATGTCGAGGCATTTTTTAGTACTGGAAAGCCATTGACCCCTGTCAATTACATTAGCTCGTAAATTATCAACGCATACAAATGCCACCACTGGCTTGACTCAGTATCGCAATATGACGTGATGCACGTACATTATCTGGAGATTTTTAAGATATCGGGAACACATCATTCCGCCACAATGTAGATAGTGAGGCAGCAACCTTTCTGGTAAATGTTGTGTCCAATGTCGGCCCCTTATGCCGGAGGCTTACCTAGTACCAGCGTGGAAACCTAAGTAGCTCTGAGCAAAGCCTAGGTCATAAAAACAGTGAGCCAATGGCCTCAGAATCCATCTCTGTGACTTGCAAGTTACTCCAACCCTCTGCGAGCTGCCATACCATACCTATTCTGTTTAAAACCTAACATTTGCCCACCATGCGTACGTTGCACTCATCCTAGTACCAAATTTCTACTTGAGCATTCTGTTAACTAACCCCTTCCATTTGTTTTAGCAGCTTTCTTCGTTATCATTGGAGCTGGAGTCGTCGGTCTCACGACCGCCCTGGAGCTTCGGTCCCGGTATCCTGCAGCAAAGATCGTCATCGCAGCAAAGTATCTACCTGGCGTAGGGCTTCGTCGTAAGTACACAGCGTTTAGACAACCGTACTCAACTGTGCTAACTATGACCAGCTGGCAGGGAGGGCGGGCCGCGGGTGGAGTCTGAGGATCGGGACGGAAAACTAGTCATTCACAACTATGGTGCAGGCGGAGTTGGATTCCAGGCTTCATGGTGAGTTGAAGCCATGATTATGATTCTCGCTGCAGTGCTAACATTTTAAAACAGGGGTTTGGCACAGTATGCTGC